>CAUYSK010051672.1:0-5000 GCA_963575035.1 Avahi laniger | reverse complement strand
TAACGCTGTTTGTTTGCTGGGTTCTAAAGCAAGTTTATTGGTACATCCGAACCTACGAATGACATACAGCTGTCAATTCCTAAAAAGGCACCTCTGAGACCACATTTTCGGAGTTTTTGCAGCATCCCAGTTAGCCCAGTTTCTGCGTAAATATTTTAACAGACATTCCACGCATATTTTTTTTTTTTTACTGAACTTGAATCTGACTAAACTTTAAGGAGACGAAAACCTGCGTTCACCTTTATTGATCACAACTGAACAATAGAATCTTTACAGATCGCAAGGTTTCCAACAAGCAAGTGGATATATTTACTTATGGTCTTTTTAAAAATATTATATCAACCAACAAAAAGAGGGGGGGGAAGGAACAAAAAAAAAAGAAAGAAAGAAAGAAAGGGAGGGATGGGGGGAGGAGATGGTCTGACTTGAGCTTGCCAAATTCAGAGCATCACAGGAAAGGAGGGCCTCTGGGAATTGATCCCAAATGAAACTAAATCATTTGCATATGCCGAAGCAAATGCCACCCGAGCATACATCTATTCTCAAGAATCAACTTTAATAATTCAAAGCACCTATTTCCTTACAACTCGACATGGTAACAAAACACATACAGTATGAATAAACAAGGAGGAATCGTGGTGTTGGTTCTGAAGAGCAAAGCTTTGGCTAATGGCGGAAAGTTTCCCCCACACTCTAAAATAAACACACACACACCGCACATACACACACATATATATCGAAGGCCCAGAGGTTTGTCTAACTCACTTGCTCTGCATTTATTCGGAAGGTCCCTAGAGGTTTGTGTAAACAGTACTTGAATTATAATCACACATTTCATTCAAATTTCATGCTTTGAGGATTTTTTCCTCATTAGAACAGTTAGTTGTCAATCTGACAGGATCACATTTGTAACCTTTAAACCACCCTCAGTGTTTAATACACAAGGCCAGGGTACCTACCTACTAGAGGACAGTATATAAAAACTACTATTAGAGACTGGAATTTAAAGGAAGTTGTTTTGTTGTTGTTGTTGTTCCTTTGCTATTTTTTTCCCTTTTTTAGAAAACTGTTTCTAGATCCTATATAACTTTTCATGGATAGACTACCAGAAAGACTTCTTAATTCTTTTTGATAAATAATCATTCTGCTTCATCTATGTTAAATACTTTTTCTTACATATTCTGCAAACACATAAATGCCTTTCTATTAATTATGTAAATATAAGTAAAACTGTAATAGTTTAATGAGCTACAATCCATATTTTAAAAATTAAAGCACTCGTTTTTTAATATATTGTTAACATGTGCATAAATAAATATTTTTAATCTGATGAAGTGAAATCGATTTTTAAACCCTGACAATTCAGCATGAGACTAAAAAAATAAAAATGGGACTAGAATATTAAGCTTCCAGGCTTCATTAACTAATGAAAAAGAGTCTAAAATTTCAAAAGCACAAATTTACAATGATTAATAAAGATATAGGGCTTTGAAAGGTGATCTATGAATTATAACCAGTGAGACAGTGAACGTGAGACACTGAATGTATTATCATCCAGGGATGCTTGGTTTTGGTTTGCTGACCTTGGAGTACATTTCAATCAGAGAACTCAAGTCAGTGGCTTGTCAACTGAGACATTTCTGCGATCTCAGCCTTTGAAGTTTTCTTTGTGACAGAAATACCATCCATGATAAATTTTTAGTGTGATGCGTGGGGAGTTAGAACAGAAGTATAAGAAGAACAACTGAATCTATATGCATAAATCCATGTGTTTCAGAATAATTTTAAAAGAAGTCTTAATCTCAAGCAGTCAATTTTTAAGGGATCCAGCACTAGCCTACTGTATGTATATCTTACAAACAGTTTTCACATTAGTGCAGAATTGGGCAAGTTACCTAACTGGCAGTAGCTAGGCAAAAAGCTCCTTGTTATTACCAAAATGACAGAGAATGGTGGTTAGTCACACTAAACAGAAAGCCACCACTCTCTCTGGTGCTTAGCTACAAGCCACCATTGAGGACACTGGGAGTAGGCAGTGGAGCCAGTTGTTTTCTCTGCCACTTTTTGGAAAAAAACTTTTACCAGTAAAATGGATTGTTGAGTAGTACTAAGCACTTAAAAGACATCCACATTATTCTTATTTTCTTCTCCAATCCACAGTTTACAGTTCTTTTGTGATTTTCCAAATAGTCTTTGACAGGTATATTTGAGGTAAAGCAGAATTGGTAACATACATCTATACTCATCATAAGAAATCTGGGGGATATTTGACCTGAAATCCCCTACACATTGGCACGGTATCACCTATAAGGTAGACATTCAATAAAAACTAGATGAATGAATGAATGACTACATTAAAGAAGTAAATATTTAAACTTCACAACTCGAGTGAAGCGTCTTGGATTTCTATATTCATTCAATCATTTCACGAACAATTATTTCATGATTCCCAACTTTGAGTTAAGTGCTATTTTGGGATGTGCACAGGATTCAGAGATATATCAACATTCTTCCTTTTCTCAGAGGACTGACCAAATTGCTGAAGACATAAAATATGACTAAAGAATAATATTTTAATTGTGAAGTAGGAGCAATCATAACTATATTAAACAATTAGACAACAAACTATTACAGGGTAAAGAACTGAACTCCCAACCTCAGGTCTCATTAGATTCTAATTAGATTCTATCTTTTTTTTCTGACTAATGATTGCAACATTATATGGTTACCACAAAGTCCAAATAAACCTAATAAACACGTACACACACACACACACAGACATACACATCTGTCCTGCACATTGTCTAGAATAAGGCAGGTGACTCGATAAATATGAGCTGAATGACTGAATGAATGAATAACGGTCACACAGAGAAAATGCCATCATTCCCCTTCACTCCCCACCAGGATATAACTTGGTAGAATTTGAACAACTCCATATTTCTGTTTAAGTCATGAACGCCCCCCCCCCAGTGTATTTTTTTTCCCGTGTATCTCTTGCTTACTTCTTCAATGCTGATCCCTTTTGCCTAGTATGGCTGAGTTAGCTAAACAGCACACTAAGGAAAATAGTAACATTCGTTAATACACAGCAATTACATAATGTGAACAAGCAAGGCTATAAATTAATAACTACCTCAGGTAAATATCTATTCCATCAAAAAAAATTTGCTAATAAAACAGTACTTAATACACGCCCAGTATAATGATATGCAATTTAAAGAACATACAATTGCCTTCACTTGTTTAATCTTGATAAGCAGTACACTCTGAGAGGTATTATCATCTCCACTTTAAAAACAGGGAATTAAAGGCTCATAGATCGATGACATTTCATAGATCACAAAGCTACTAAGACAGTGGAATCAGAATGTGAGCAAAGTTATGAAATCGGAGGGCTTAAACTTGAGGTTCAGGCATCTGTATGAGAATGACATCCCTGCTATATTATCCAGCAGTGTGACTCTGGCCAAGTCCCATCACAGGTTTGAGTTTTAGTTCGTTCATCTACTTATACGTGTTTCTTTTGAGGCTTCAATGAGAGGGCACCTAGTGGGCGTATCAGCCACATGCTGTAAATGAGAGTGCATTTCTTTGTGTCCCCTCTGCTGCTTCCTCTACTCAAGGGTGCCTTAAAGAGCAGCAGGAAAACAAGCTCCACTCAATCTTGACCTAGGTAACAGAAGTCCACTAAAACGGAAGAAAGAATTATAAAAATATAGCACCATGCTAAACTCTTCACTACCAAGCAAAGTCATCTAAGCAGAAATCTTTTTGGAATATCTACTACTGCTGGCCTGAGAGTATGTATGTACAAACTGATACGTACATAATTACTGCTGATGTGTTAGTATCCAAATCTATGTTCTTGTATTTAAACTGAGATGAATAGTAAATTCTGCCAGGCTAGGGAAAGGAGGTTATCTAAGCTACCCTTATCCACTGAAAAAAGGAGGTATTTTTACAGAGTACAGTTTATACAGAAGCTAAACTAATTGGTGTTTTTTAGTCTCCAGTAGGAGTCACTATAAACAAAAAAATTTAATTCATAAGCTAAATTAAGGTTAGTATTTAGTTAGTAAATGCATATATACGTATTATTATACAAATTTTTAATAAATGGTGATAGCTTACACTTAAGGAGGAATTAATGTTTAATATTCAACTTAAACTGCAATGACAAAAATCCCTATATGGTATGAGTACTTCATAAAAGATTATCAACAAGAGATGCACACTCACTCTCTCTCTCTCTCTCTCTCTCTCTCTCTTGCGCGCGCACGCGCGCGCACACACACACACACACACACACAAATGCACTGCAAGAAGAAATTTATTCTGATGACCATAACTTGAGATACCCTTGCAATTTAGTAGTGAATCCTAACAAACCTCCTGTGTGCATATTATCATATTTATCTTTTTATTGAGATCTTTAGAATATAAAGTAACTATGTTCTCTTAATAAGCAATTACGATTTTTACTTTTTTAAAAAAATTATTTACCTCAATTGGAATCACTTTAAACCTTTCTTAATATACACATTTATCTGGAGAAAATATTTATCTCAGATAATATGAAAAATATTTATCTGAAGTTAATCCATATTACATGAAAAATTCAGATAAAGCACAAATCATGTCAATCTTTTCAGTGACATAAAATTATTCTCCTGGCATTATTTAGATAGTATCAGGTATAATAGTTTTAAGTATTTGCAAGGTTCAAATAAAGACAAGTTTAGTTTGGAAGATGTTTTTATCACAGAAAAGTATCAAAATATCAGCACAGCCTGTGAAATCTAACTTCTATTTGTGGCTTTATCAGTGACTTCTTATGTTATCGTGAATTGGCTATTTTTATATGGCCTGGGTTCTTATGTAGACATTCAAATGGTTTATCACGTGATCAAATATTTATTTTCTTCTTGGTTGGTTGGCTTGCTTGTAGTCATATTGATTATAACATAATTCACATTGATTACTAAGGCAAAAAATGT
>CAUYSK010051671.1:0-21334 GCA_963575035.1 Avahi laniger | reverse complement strand
CGGTTCAGAAGGCTAAAACGCACACGCTACTAGTCGTCCACATTCTTTTAACATTGCATATATTTATGTGGACAATATCCTGGAAACATAAAACCCAAAGGCAGGCATTTAATAGCATCATGAGGGAATTTCAGTTTTTTTTGCAGGGAAGGACAACTCCTTCCATAAATAAAGCCCAAATTATACTTGTTTTCTAAAAAAAAAAAAAAAAAAAAAAAAAAAGAAAGAATTGAAATATAAACTCGTTTCTTTAACTTGCCTATTACAGTAAATAGTCCCAGACAAACCCTTCTTTCTGGAGGCTTAGAAAAGCTTTAACATTATTGATTATTAAACCTCCAGCTATAGGACAGAGTCACACTGCAGGCCTTGTAGCCAAACATTCCCCAATACTTGAACATACTGAGCCCTTTACAATGTTTTAGAAAGCTGTTTTTAGACGCTAAAAAGTGGCTCAGCTTGTATGTTGTAAATTAGATTTTTAAAAGACATTTTCTTCATATTTTTAGTATTGTCCAGATTTTCTAACATGTACATGGGTGGGCATCGCTTTATTTTAATGTATACTTTGATAATCAGAAAAATGAAAACGTTTTACACACACACAGAAGGAAGAAGGGAGGAGGCCAGGGGAAGGATGGAACTTTTTCTTCCCAGAGCACGTAGAGTTGCTGGAGAAACTAGGGTGCCAGCGAGCGCATCTCACAGTTACGCCGGTGCTGAGACAGGACACTGAGGAGGCTCCAGCCAGAGCCTCGCACCCAGGCTGCCTGACGCTAGCCCACCGACCTCCAAACTCAAAAAGAAAACGGAGTAACCCAGGGTCCCCAAGAGTTAACTGGGAAAGTGGGTCTCGGGAATGTCAACTTTCACGCATAGTCCAAAGACTGCCACGAGCGAGCTGCTGTTTTTTTCTTTTTCTGAACGGTTGTAATTTAAAATTCTTCAATTGACCATAAACTACCTACTCTAGTCCAACTGAGAAATGTCAGCACACTGCTCCCGGTTATTGAAGATTAGGCTTGGTCGTGATAAGAGATTTCATAGAAGCTCTTCGGAACCATAAAAGGCAGTCGTTAGAGGTAATGATAAACTAATTCTGAATACATCGGGCAGCAGATGCTCAGCCTTAGGTTAATGATTAACGTGCTGGACTCTGGCCAGTTAAGGAGTTGTTTAACCAGCGCTCCTGAGAAGCAAACCTGTTAACATTCACATGTCCATAACTACAGCCACTGTTTTCTCTCCATCTACACGAACTGAACTGCAAGGCAGTTTTCATCTTTCCCTACCTCAAACCAGGATGTTTAACCTGCACATCCTGAACTAAGACCTAAGAGTAAAGCTAATGCAATTTTCCAGGACTCCTGAACCTTTATTGGAACAATCAACTAAAGAAATATTGCTCCTGCCCTAAAAATATTCTGACCCACAGTTGAATGGTAATTGGCTTAGTTTATTGTTCCTGAATGGATTTCTATTATTCTTGAAGATAGACACATACAAATTTTAGGTATACTGATGAATTTATATTTTTGATTGAATAGAAGAATCCTATTTGTTTCTATATGCAAACTTTTCATGACCTTCTAGTTGGTGCATTTATAGAGACAGCAACTGGTATTGAAAGGATCAGGCTGCCACTGGTCAAACAACAGAGAACCATTAGGAGACATTTAATCTAATTTTAGGAACAATGCATTTGAAAAGGGTGATTAGTAATGCAAATGTAAAATTACCTTTGGTTGGGATAAGCAAGACAAACAAAGGATACTTAGAAGTACTTGTGTTGTCTTCAGGATTAGGGAATGCTGCTTTGATCTTGTTGAAAGGGAGATTAAAAAAAGACTAGAGAGCTGGGTCTCCATGCTAGGAGGTCTAGGGTCTGTTTATTCTACTTAATTCAAGTTGGAATTAATGCATTTAAAAGTTTGAGATGATCCTACACTACTCTTTATGGTTGAGGCAGGCCCTGGGGCAAATGGTTGATTTGGGCAAATGAACTACAACGTGTAAATCTATGCATGTGTGTAACAATAAAATATTGTTCTATCAGGATTTCAGTTGAAAAAAGATAATGATAAAAGGGCTGGTTTGGAAGACTGGGTGGGGGGAAAGGGGTGGTAATTAGAGTTTACTTAGGTTTTATCTGGGCAAATTTTCTGGTCTTAATTTGGGCTATGAGGGCCATGAATACACAAATATACTTAAATTCCTACATGTCTAGTAAATATTCGGCCTAAGAAAGTTCAACCAATCTTCTACATTTTGCACTTCACATCGAGTACCACCAACCCAACAGCTGAATTCTAATCCTTTGACTTGCTTTCCTGGTTGACTGGTGCTGGTTTTGTAACCCAATTTAACTGTCAGAACCCCAAGCAATGGCCTAAGTTTGCTGTGTTTCATCCTGGCAGAAATGAACATTCTCTTGAGTTAAAATTGTACAATTGAGGTCCAACAGTAATGACAGGTACCAACAAAGGCTTACCATGTTCCAGGTACAAAGATAAGCATTCCACCTGCATGATCTCATTTAGCCCTTAACAAACTCTCTAAGGGAGATATCATGCACAAACCCATTCTACAGATGAGGAAACAAGCTCAGCTAGATTACAAAGTGAGAAAGTGATGGAAGCCATATCTAGATCGAATATATCTGTTTCCCAACATGAATAACCAAACTCTCAAAAGAGAGTTTGCTCCTACAGGTTCACTGATGGTCTAGCACTGAAGGACTCCAAGGATACAAAAGCCCAAAAGTCCTTTTCTGACCAAGTAACTGAGTGAGCCTCCTTTTCCACCAAAAATCAGCCCTCCTTCAATGCCTAGAAATAAATATACTTCCCTCCCATCCCCAAAAAGTTCCTATAAGGAAATGACCTCACCTACACATTACTTAATCTCTATTTCAAATGTAACTCCACCCAAGACTTTTAAAAGATGGATTTCTTCAGAAAAACAGAGGCCAGGATATATCAAGATCAAACTCACTTTGGAGATTAGCTCTCAGCCCCCTAAAATAGGTAAGCCCTTGCATAGCTCTAGACAGTTGTACTGCGTAGATTAAATCAAGACTTAAAGCTAAATTTGGTTACCTATAACTATTAGATCCATTTTCATATGAATTTCACTCGAGTTTTAATTTTTCTAAATAAACAATACATAGGGGAAGAAGTCTTTTTGGAAAAGTATAAAATGAAGAGAACATGTGTATGCACACCCCTAAAACAACAGTGCCCAAACTTGGACCACTGTTAATTTTTAATATATTCTTCCAATTTTAAAAAAAAGCATATACTAGCATATAGATATCATTTTAAGAAATAACTTAGTCAAATACTTGCAACAAAATTTGAAGATCTCTCCAATCGAGCATTTGCAGATCTACTTCCTTCTTTTTAATAGGGCTTCCCACAGTATAGACGTATTATCACTTATTTAACATTTAGCTTGTTTCTATCATGGGAGAGGAAGGGATAATTTGTTGTGGTGTTGGGTTTCCATTGCACAATGTTACAAGCAGCATCCTTGCCTGCATGCATGTGTACCTGCACATATATGTATCTTGACATACTCTTTTGTGATTATATTCACAGTGCACATTACGGAATTTATGAGCTAGACAGAATGCACATTTCAATAGATGTTGCCAAAAGCTGCACTAATTTAAACTCCCACCAGCGGTTTATGAGAGCGCGTATGCCAACACATTCATCAATGCTGCATATTATCAGGCTGTTGCATCTTTGCCAACGTCATTCTGTTGTACATTTTCTTAATTACGAATGAAGTTGAGCACCTTTTCATACGTTTATTGATCATATTCTTGGCTTACTTTTCTACTGGGTAGTTTGTCTTTTTCCTTGACATGTAGGAGCATGTTAGAAAAGCAGAGAATCAGATCTTCATCAGCTCTTGCAAGCTTTTCACTTTTTATTATATTTTTTGTCATAAGTTTTACAATTTACACAGCCAAATGATCAATCTTTTTGTTTTTTTAATGGCTTCTGGGTAGGCTGGATAAAAAAAAAGATTTAGATTCAAATCTATAAATAGCTACCCATGAAAAATGTAAAAACAACCCTGGCCAAAATTATCCTCAAGTCCTGACATTTAAAACAAACACTCCAGAAAAGGTTTACACTTGCTACAGGACACAGCGTTCTGGACACCTGCCCAAACCTTCCAGAGCCGAACTCTACAAATCCATTTATGGTCCTGATCTGGTGCTGGCTGTGCTCATTTGCCTATAGACTTGGGCTCTGAGAGGATTCTTTTAGGTCAGAGCAAACACTACAAACAATGGAAAACTGAGGTTAAGCTGCTGTGCTGAGATGTTACCACAGCTGTGTTGGAGTTTTGAGGGCTCTTCCTCAATCCTGAAACTCAAATTCCATCACTATGGGGAAAACATGAAATTATTTCATTTCATATTTAAGGGGAGTGTTCATTGGCCACCACACGAAGGTGTGCTGAAGCAGTCAGACATCGGAAGGGAGGTGTGTGTGTGTTTACCCTATCAAAGGTGGCCGTGTGTGGAAGAATGGGAAGTGTGATACGACAGAAAGATGCAGGGCTTCCATTCTGGTTCATCCATTTTCTAGCTTTGAGACTTTGGCTGATCTAGTTAACCTGTCTGAATCTCAATTTCCTTATCTGGTAAATGAAAATGATAATTCTATTATCTTTCAAGGTTATGAAAGGAAGATGAGACATGTAGGTCCAAGAGCTAGTGGTTAGGCTAAAGTACTTAATAAATGGGGATTATGATTACTATGTAAAGTAATTCATACATGTGACTAACTTCTGGAAAGTTATAATACAATTTGAAACAAATTGCAACTTTTTTTGAAATTTATAATCCTGGTTTACACAAGAATTTTCCAAACAGGTTTTCCTCCTACATGAAAAGAACTCTCCACATGCTAACTTCTTAATACTCTTGGCTCCTGAAATTTACCTATAGAAGAATAGATATTAGATAAAATAACTAAAGGCCCTCAAAGGTAATATCACAGCTAGGTTTAGGCCCAAAAAGATGCTGAGAGATTCTTTAAAAGGCTGGATGACTGAGATGTACACCAGAGGATACACTCAAAATGACAGGCCAGAACTTAGAGAATATCTGTAGAATCTGTAGCTATGGCAATGAAAATATTCAGGACGTCACATGATTGAATCCATATTTGTAATTTACATATCTGCTTTGAAAATGGCTTCATATTTCACATGCAAGATGATGTTGAGTTTCTGCAACATACTTTGCTGATACTTTCTGTGGACCAAAATACTTGCCAGTATCAAAATTATAAATGAGTTAAGACAAAAACAGCTGACCTCACATGCATGACTAAAGTTAGTTTCTTTCATGTGGAATACAATATAGATAAAGCAAGTATAACCATTAGTCTTTCAGGTCAAAGCAAATGATATCAATAATAAAAGATGAAAAGGGAATGATCCATCCTCAAAAAATTAAAAATAGAATGAATATATGATCCAGCAATTCCACTTCTGGGTAGATACTCCAAAAACCGAAAGAAGGGTCTTGAGCTATGTGTACACACGTGTTCATAACGGCATTATTCACAATAGTCAAAAGGTGGAAGCAACCGGCGTGTCCCTCAGTGGATGAGTGAATAAACAAAATGCGGTATATCATACAATGACATGTTATTCAGCCTTAAAAAAAAAAAGGAAATTCCGACACATGGTACAACATGGATGAACCCTGAGGACACTGTGTTAGGTGAAAGAGATCAGTCACAAAAGGACAAATGCTGCACGATTCTACTTACGAGGTAGCTGAAGCAGCCAGACTCACCGAGGCAGTAGAAGGGTGGTTGCCAGGGGAGCAGAAATAGGTAATTACCGTTTGATGGGTACAGAGTTTCCGTTTGAGATGATGAAAAAGTTCAGGAAATGGGTAATGGTGATGGCTGCACAATATGAACGTACTTACTGCCACTACATTATACACTTAAAAATGGTTAAGATGGTGAATTTTATGTTATTTATATTTCACATTTTTTTTAAACTTAAAAAAAGGGTGAGGTATATCTATTTCCTTAGTACATTCAGGCTTCTACAACAAGATACAATGGACTGGGTAGCTTACAAACAACAAAATTTATTTCTCACACTTCTGGAAGCTGGGAAGTCTAAGATCAAGGCATCGGCAGATTCAGTGTCTGGTGAGGGCCAACTTCCTAGTTCACGGATGGTGTCTTCTGTGTCCTCATGTGGCAGAAAGGACAAAGCAGCTCTCTGGGGCCTCTTTCTAAGAGGCCATTCATTAGGGCTCAGCCCTCATGACCTAATCACCTCCCAAAGGCCCCACATCCTAATACCATCATTGTGGTAATTATTTTTCAACCTATAAATTTAGTGGGAACACGAACATCCAGACCACAGCACCTACGTATTGAGGTTCCCAGCAGGAAACATATACTTAAGATAAATTGGGTTGACTTGCAGAGTGGGTGAAGTGGAGGGATGGAGCACCGGGAATAGACAACAGCTGGACCAACAGCAGTGGGGCCTTGGCCAAGTCTGGGTCCAAAGGAGAGCAGGTCCGTCGTGCAGGACGCGCCTTGAGAGACAGAGTGAACTCAGTGAACTTGCCTCCACAGCTACGGCCAGGCTGAGACACGCTCACAGAGAGGGCAGAGAATGAGCAGGCCAACCAACCTCACTTTCCTCCCTTCCTCTGAACTCCTGCAGGGCTCCCACTGGCCATATCCAAGGAGCACTGGAACTGGTTGATGGAGTCCCCTGGGCAGAGAGTAGGGTGAGGAAGAAAGAAGAGTGGATGTGAGGAGCAAAGAGATTCAGCAAGATCTGTGTGATCTATGTGCACCATGACGGAGCGGATGTCGAAGCACAGAGCTGGATGAAAAACAGCAAGCTGTGGAGCAGGAGGTCCAAGGCAGGAGGAGGGGAAAACACCAGCAGAAAGGGCATTTTCGACCAGCAAATGCAGACTGGAGTCTAACAGGGCTATATACTAAACTAATAAGACTACTGATTTCTGGGGCAGAGATGAAGAAAGTCAAAACCGACTTTAGACTGATCTACAATGTTTCCAATTTTCCTAAGAAGAATGTGCTCATGTGCTACATGTATAGTTCAATATTAATTTTAAAAAAGAGTAAGTGCAATCATTTATTTGTTTTTATAAAATGGAGATACCTCTAGCTTTTGCAGAATTGGGTTAGGTAGCCCCTGTCCAGGCATGAAGAAGCCCAAAGTGAGTAAAGAGTTGTCAGGGAAAAAGGGTCAAGTTATGTCAAGCTATATCTATATGAGTGGTTGAGCAAAGGGTGTTCCCTGGATCAGCAGCATCACATCACCTGAGAACCTGTTAGAAACTACACCTGACCTGAGAACTACTGAATGAGGAGAGCTGTATGTGAGGTGGTGGGCCAGGAGTTCAAAGCCAGATGTTGCTGGACCCTGTGGACCAGAACTGCCATATACAGCAGTATAGTTTATGCAACATGCAACTATAGGAGGCACTATTCTCACAGACGATGACAATGGCGCCCCCTAGCGTTGTGCAGTGCAAAATCTGCATACCATACCTGGCAGTCCTTAAAGCAGTGGGAAACACACAGAAGGATTTAAGCAGAGGGATGACAAGATCAGATTTGTATTTGGAAAGATACCGCTGGTGCCCTAATTAGGAGGGAGGCAACAGGGAACTACTTCCAACCACTCGGTCTCCTGTGTGTCTTTGGGTATGCTAATTAATTGCATCAAGAGTGAACGAAAGTTGAATGGAATTCAAGTTGTCTTCATAGTCAAATCCAGATATACGGGTCTAAATTAGCAGAAGGGCAAGGGAAGGAAAAAGGAAGACTGTGAGAGACTCTCAGGCTCTACCTTAGCATGCACATGCGTGCGCGTGCACACATGCTGTGGGAAATGGAGGCAGAGGGAGTGGGTGGGGGCAAGCGAGTCTTGGTGAGGAGGTGGTGAACTCCTCCGGGAGGCAGTGTGAAGCAGCAGCCTGAGGCTAGGGAGCGGGTTTGGCTGGGGGTACTGATCTGAAAGCGGTCAGCACCCAGTGCAACTATAAGCAAAGGTTAGATCACTCGGGGGTGTGTGTAAACACTGGAAAATCAGCGGGCTGGGGACCGAGCCCTGGAGAACCTCTACATTTAAGAACAGGGGCCGGTGAAGGAGCATGTTGCACCTGGCTTGGAAGCTAGGAGGCTGGAAAAAGCCAGCAGGAATACAACCAAAGAACTCTTGGCATGGCAGAGTCAAGAACGTAATTCGAGTGAGACGTGTCAGCAAGGGGGGGAAAAAAAAAAGAGGAGAGTACAGGGAAGCACTGCCAATGTGCGTTCTCCCTCTGGAGCATTCTGGTGGACTCTTTAAACTGCACCCTCCCCCACCCCTACCCCTCGCCCCAGCTCAGCCTCAAGAAGGACTTCATGCTCCAGGACAGCTCTTCTGGGGCCAGCGCACCGCCCCCTCAATCCCCCGTTACTTCCCATGTTGAGGGGCTGAGATCAGCTGAGGAAAGCCTCGCCAAGCTTCAGAGGATCAAAATGCGCGTTTGGTAGGGGTGGGCGGGCAGATGGCGCCGGATTAAAAAGATGCTGGGTTCGCTCGCTGCTCTGTGGTCTCTGAATTGGCTCCAGCACAGCAGTGTGGAATCAGGAACTCCATCATATGACCTAAAAACTTGTGAGTCTCTCCAAAAAGACTTAGCTCCCCCCAACCCCAAGACAGTGAGGGGGAAGAGAGAGGCAGTTCCAGAGGGTCTGAGACTCTAGAAAACCTACCATCTACCCCAAGCTTGCTGGAGCTGATGACCGTATGCACACTCTGCTCTAAGTCTGAAGCACTTTTCACATTGGGTGGTAATTGTTTATTTTTCTACCACTCACTTCCACCCTGCCATTCCTTTCCAACTAGACTGCAAAATCTTTGAAAACAAAGATTGTCTTATTTTTCTCTGCATCCTTCCTGCCCACGCTGGGGCTGCCACACAGCAGTGGGCCCTCAAAATGGTTCGTTAAATAAACGTCATCACGGGAAGGATGATTTGCAGAAGCACGGGTCAAATGCACCCTTCTCTGTTTCACTGAAGTTCTAACACCTGAGTGTACAGAACAGGGTTGGCGAACTACGGCCTGTGAGTCAAATTGGGCCCATGGGCCATTTTTGTGAAGCTTGTGAGCTTTTAAATGGTTGAAATAATAGTATTTTGTGACATGTGAAAATTATACGAAATTCAAATTTCAGTGTCCATAAATCAAGTTTTACTGGAACACAGCCACACCTATTCATTTTCACATTGTCAATGGCTGCGTTTGCGCTCCATCTGAAGCACTGAGTGGTCACGACGGGGCATAACCCACAAAACTTAAAATATTAACTCTCTGGCCCTTTACAGAAAAAGTTTGCTGGCCCCTGATACAGAGTAATACTAAATGAGGAGAAACACGTGAGATATGCATCAGAATATAATCTTCCTCGCAAGTGAAGCTCTTCTTAACTTTTAGACTCTCCAGTCACTGACATAAAAATGAGAGACATTTTAACTTACCTTAAGACATAAACATTAAAATATCTGGGTGCTATAAAGGGAGTAGGCTGGACTCAGAAGAACTTGTGTTTATCACCATGCTATGAAATTGTCTAAGAGGTTACTTGCTTTCTAAGCCTCAGTCTCCCTGGCAGTAAAATGGGCACGATGATAAGACCTATTCTCAGAAGCTGTTATGAGAATCGAATAATACGGTGAGTTTTTACCTTTTAACATGGTATTTGACATCTAGTAAACATTTGATAAATGGAATTATAATAATTTTCCTGTTTGTCTTCAGAGGAATATTTCCCTTTACGAAAGGATGTGCTCTTTGATATTGGTACCTAAAATGAATCACTCATATCAGACTGTAGTTTTTATGTTTACAATAAAATTTGAATTACTACCGTAGGACACGATTATTAACTATGAATTCACTTAAACTCAATGATGTATGTCTAAATGAAAAGTTAGATTCTTATGATAAAGCAAGGTGTTTCAGCCAATGAAATATGACACGAAAAATGCCAAAAAGGAAGAGATATTTAAAAGAGAAACAATTCTATTTAGAGATGACATCATAAACTACCTCAAAAAAAAAAACCTCAGAATAAATGTGTAGTACCCAACCTCTGGGCCTCGGACTAGTACCAGACCGTGGCTGTCAGGAACCAGGCCACACAGCAGAGGGAGTGGCAGCTGAGTGAGTGAAGCTTCATTTGTATTTACAGCTGCTCCCCGTCACTGACATCACCGCCTGAGCTCCACCTCCTGTCAGATCAGCGGTGGCATTAGATTCTGCATTATGGTGTATTGTATAATTATTTCATTATATGTTATAACATAATAATAATAGAAATAAAGTGCACAATAAATGTAATATGCTTGAATCATCCTGAAACCATCCTCTCCCATGGAAAAATTATCTTCCATGAAACCAGTCCCTGGTGTCAAAAAGATTGGGGGCCACTGGAATAAACTATAATACTATTTAAATAGTTACCAAATACAATAGCTATATATGTATGTACAATATATGCACACATATACACACATGTGTATATAATAGCAAACAGAAAAAGAAATGTACAGTGATTCTCTGCAGATAAAAGCCAATGTTTTACCGAGGGACACAAGGCATGTTATGAAAGAACACGGATTATAACACTTCAGATAAGTGAAAAATGTGACCACAAAAACAGAACGGTTGGTTAACGGTCCAAAGAAAAATATGCCTGCATAACTGCATGGATGGAAGGGCTTCAAACAAACCTCAACCTCTGTGTCACACAGCAGGACAGCACACAGCCCTCCCATTGCTCAGATGTTGTTGGCCAGTGCTTTCTGGAAGCTGCTTTCATTTAGGAATCAACAGATGCAACTGGCAGAAAGGAAGCAGAAGGCTTTTCAAAAAGCGGCAGGAAATGAACGCGTAGCGAACGCATTCACTGAAACCCTGGCAAAGGATTCAAAGTATTCTGTAAAAGGAGTTTAGAGCTTGGGAGTCAATTTACTGGATTTACAAATCAGTAATGGATAGTTTCAGTGAAATGAAATATTTCTTCATGGCAGATACCAGAGGGCATGCTTTCCCTTCCCTGGGACCTCTCCTTTCACAAGGCACTGGGTATTTGGGACACATTTGGACTAGATGGGCTGACTTTTACCATTTGACATGTAATCTTGCAAAAAGGAAGACATGGCAAGATACCATCATCCTTTTTAATAGTCAAGGCTGTAAATGTATCAAAGAATTTTGGAGACTGGAAGACAGTCTAGCTGGCAGACCTAAGAACAAAAGAGGAGGTTTAATTTAAGTAGGAAAACACAAAACTTGTTTCTTCTAAAGATATTAAAAATCAAGTCTTTTAAAAAGCTTAAAAACTGTAGTGATGCATATTACCACCAGCAGTCTGAAGGAGATCACAGAGAAATTTGTTCCCTCTGAGTAACAAATTAGTCCCTCTAAAAAGATCCATTTTGGAAAAACAGTGACCTCTGAACGACAGGCTGTGACTGCCCTGGGCCAGTTGTCACAGGCTGCCTGTGCTGCAAGCTGCGTGGTCAGGTGTGCCCTTGGAGATCAGAAAACCTCTTCGTTAAAAATGAAAGAAACTTGGTCTTCTCTTGCTGCTTTGATGTGAGATCAGCAATTTCTAATAAAAGGGAATTTCTTTTCCTAGATAGGGCTACAGAACAGAAATCTATATTTAGAAGGGTATGTTTTCACGGGCAGCCTTCAGTTTAATTAATTTCAGTTCATAAAGGAATAGCAAAGGTCAGTGACATTGTTAACCAGGCATGCATATTAAAAGTGAACATAATCCTAAGTTTACATTTTGGGAAAATAGCCATCGTGTCTCAGGAGGTGAAACATACCACAGAGGGGCAGGAGATATGTGACTTTCAACAATTTTTTAAAAACAAGGCCTCTAATGGTAGAATCAAAAGGTATGAGTAGGTACTAGCGGAAAGATTTTTCATGAAACCTTTTTGGTGGTCTGCGTGAGCTTCTTCTGTTAAAAGCAGAGCAAGTAAATTAGCATTTGTTAATTTTACGCATAACGTGTTTCAGCATTTATGACTATGCTCTTTTGAGGGCTTCCTTTCCTTGCTCAGAGTTATGGCTATGTTAAATCTTAAAAAAAATATATATACACACACATAAAGGCAGAGGAACATCATGTTTTATGAATACGTCAGATTTAAGCAACCAAGCCCCATAAAAGACTACTAAGGAAATATTTAGAGGCCGAACTTCAGAACTTCTTCCTCTGATTTCCCACATTTGGAAGAAAGGAGAGGATTTGAGAAACGCGGCTAGTTATAGGCATTCATGAAAAGGCTGAATCTCTTTCCTGTTCATAAATTTGAACATATGTAATAAAACAGAAAAAAACACTCAATCTGCAGAGGCGGCCGTGGAGTTCTTCTTCAACTGGTTGTGAATATGTCCCAAGCTCAGAGTGCTTTCTACCCATAACCCACGTGCGCTGGCGGTGAGCAGCCGCTCCGTCCGAGCCCCCGGTATCCGGATTTTTCCCACCTCTAGGGTCACACACGGTGCCCCCACCGCCGACGCAGGCCACTCCCGACTTGTCACCCAACTGCATTTTCTAGGGGCTCACCCCTCATAGAGGCCTTCCCGGGTTCCAATCTCGCTTTGCTGTCCCTGCTTGCCCCCCTCATCTCGGCCTGTCCCTTTCCTTGGTAGCGCTGAGAGGTGCGCTGTCTTTATGTTCGCTTCACTTCTGTTCTTCCCCCATCGGACCGTGAGTGTCCTGAGGGTAGGGAGCCTCACGCTCTGTGTTGGTACAGCACAGACATGACGACGTCACGGTGAAAATACACGCTTCAGAGGTGGACAGTTGGGTCCCGATCCCGGCAGCGCTGTGCTCTGGCTGTGTGACGCCAGCAAGTTACTGAACCTCTCTGGACAGTGGTTTCACCTTCTGTGGATGTAGGGTTAATAGTACCTACTTCATGTTTTCCTGTGCTTAAAATCCAATGTGGTGACACAAGTAAAGCAATTATTATGACCCCCGGCACACAAATGAGCACTGTTACCATTCACCACTGTATATCTAATGCCAGGCACAGCCTTGATACCAAAAGATGCTGAATAAATATTTCCTAAATTAACGTACTGTATAATTAGATCATTCTCACAATGACCCATGCAGTATCCCTACACCCATTTCACACATAAGGAACCAGAGAGACCACCACCGCCTTCCTCTAAGTCTTACAGCAAGCCAGGAACGTCTGTTTCCTAAGCCCCAGCCTCACCGGCATAAACTCAGGACATTATTTCTACTGCATCACTCCTGACAGGTTTTCACATCAACCTTGTTGGGGGCAGGGGCAGTCAGAAACCAAGTATACAATCTGTCTATAAAGAACAAATCTGTAGTCATGAAACAAAGTTTATTTGATTGTGAATTGGGGAGGTGCAGACGGTGTGGTGTGATGTGCATATTCTTCAGTCCTGCCCCACAGACTTGCTAAGCCTCAGTTTTTACCTTCTGTGAAATGGGGATAACATAACCTACTGTGACGCACCTTGGTGAGGAGGAAAGGAAATGATATATGGAGAAGGCCTCACACGGGCTTGGCATTAAGTAGGTGTTCAAAAAAGGGCAGCTTCCCTTACTTGCTTGTTTATCCTTTCCAGAGAATATGAACCAGTAAATGGTTTTTTAAGGCCACAAGATATACTTTATCCTGGATCTCCTCAATTCAATGTTGAGATTCCATTAGAAATAGCTATTTTGTTTTCAGAGAATAGGGCAGCTACAATGCTGAGGTCCTTGAATCTGCAGTAGATACTACGTTAGGCAATTCTTCCTAAAAGTTTCCAAATTTTCTTATGATACAAAATTAAGAATCAAAAATTCCATCTGCACTAGAATCCGACTGCTGGTCTGGCCATTTCTAATTCCTAAATCTAGGGCATGAAAAAAAAATCATACATTCTGAGCTGTTCTTAGAATTCTCAGGTCCATGAATGACACTGTTTCAGGGAAAGTGGCTGTCTTTCTTTGAGCTATTTAAAGTGGTCTAACTAATTATGAAAGGAATTTGCCTCCTCCTAATGGTAGAAAGATCCATTTGCCAGAACTCTGGGTAATAGGGGCCCAGCATTGTTGAAAGAAGGACAAAGAGGAATCCTAAATAATTGCTTTTCATGTCAAGTCCCAGACCACCCAGAAAGGCCACTTGACCCAAAAACCAAAATGATGGAAATAAACCCCTATTAATCAGATTGGGAAAAATATGAACAACAGATAACCCTTCTCCCATGATGAGCAGACGTGTGAGGGTCCATTCATGAGGTCTCCTCTGTGCTGGCACAGCCCCAAGCCCACAGGCTTGTGCCCACACACAGTAAACCTGGACAAACCACTCTCGCTGACATTCAGAACTATGGAGGTCAAGGTCAAAGGGCAGTGGGCTCAGAGGTCAAGGGCTGCCCACCACAGACCAAAGAGGCCAGGGTCCGGATCACTCCGGATTACTGATGTGGTTGCCTCGGATCCCTCCTGGCTTAAGACTTGCCTGAGAAACAGGTATTCTCAGGAGCTGGCTTAAAAAACCTGCTGGCTAATCCTTCAAATGCCCAATCCTGATTTTTATCCAGTGTGCCCAGGAAGGCTAAACCACCTGGTGTCCCTTCTGATGGCCAGGAAAAGCTTGCCAAGGAGTTTGAAGATGACACATTAGAGAATGACATTCCAATAGGAATAATGGCCAATGGGGCAAGTGGCAAGATCAAAAAATACTCGATCAATCAGGCAACATGCAGTAAAGCTCTGTTAGAGTCAGGTTGCCATTCCGAAAAGAGAAGATGGCCCACTGTTAGAACAAGGGAGAACAGAGATTCGTGGGGGGAAACTGTCAAGAATAAACAACTGACTCAGAAAGACGATCATTCTTTACGTGTGATTATGAAGCAATGTGGATGATCTCAAATTCCGCTAAACATTAAATGCCATGCGTCGCTCTATTCCTGGCTACATTTTAATTATAGTCATGGCGTAATAGGGCCAAGTTGTAAGGATCATAAAAAGAAAAATAACAAAATGAACCATTTTTACAGGCTGGTGAAATAGCATAAACTAGAACGAAGGACTGGGTACCGATTGGTATAGGATTTCTTAACTTGTCACACGTGATCTGACATGGCTCTGTGCGCCAGAGCTTTTTGGAGTGGAGGGGGAAAGGGGATGGTCACAGGAAAAAGTGGACACTTTTAGTCCCGAGAATCTTTCTCCAGAAAACCAAAAAAAAAAAAAAAAAAAAATCCCCACAGCAAACCTTGTAAGTAGGAAATAGCTAATCAAAGGCCAGTGGAGATAAAACTTGCTGATCAGCCTACGTTTACCAAAGAAGTCTGACAAGATTAATACATACTTGCAAATATTTAAGAGGTTTCTGTTTTGTTTTATGTCTCCATGGCTAGGGCTGTGGGGCAAGGATTTGGAACTGGAGTCCACGTGTGCATATAAAAATTAAGCATCTCTGCCTGAAAGAATTCAACACACCGCCTTTCTACGTAAGTTAGGTTTTGTTCATTATCTTCTAAATATGGACAAAGAAATGTCAAGAGCTCGGCCGTCTACCGTTCTGTTTAGTACCTGCGAGGCAGAGACTATGCGAATGCTCGGTGCCTGTCACTGGCATGCCCAGGTGCTCATCCAAGGCGTTAGGACAAAACTGAACCCAGGCAACAGCAAAGACCTACCCCCACTCGGGGCTGCCAACAGGTGGCCTGAGGTGTCTCTGCTGCATGCTCTTCCCTGTCCACAGTCCCCACCCTTCCCTATTGCTTTACCCACCCCCACTCCCTTCCTCATCACAGTAAGAACATCTGCACTGCCACCTCTGGGACCCCTTCTGACTCACTGCACCCCAATATGGCCAACCCAGATCATTCATGTTCAATTCAAGCCAGCAAATCCTGACTTTCTATCATCTGCAAAGCACTTTGTTAAACAAAAAGGGCCGTCGGGGGTGTGTAGGGAAAGGAAGATACAGAAACAATAAGATAGAGCTTGTGCTCAAGGTGATGGCAGGAAGCTGCACCTGGACAGGAAGAGAAGAAATCTTTTTCAAAATGCCTGTGGTCCAACTACATCATTTTGACTTATTAATTTTCTCAAACAAGAAATGAACAGCAGCCAGGCTGGTCTGAGTCTAAGTTCTGCCACTTTGCTTGGTACACTAACTTGGGCAAATCGTTTAATCTCTCTGTGCCTCAGGCTCTTCATGTATAAATAGGGGAGTGTAATAGTACCTTCTCATAGGATTGTTGTGCAAATTATATGCATTAATGCACAGCCAGCCCTTAGAACAAGGCCTGACACATTCCATAAATGTCAGCTGTCATCGTCATCATCATTGTTATCAGCATGATTTTTACTTCTTATCCATTAACTTCATCATAATTCCCTAAACTTCTGCTAACTACTACAAAAGGCTAATGCAAAGCAACAGAACACAGATTCCCTTTTCACTCTGGGGGTCAAAATTTGGCCTCATTGCAGTGGTTCTGTTGAACTGAATTCCCTATCAGCCTGAAGTTAACTGTCATGCTGGAACAATGACCACAAAGACGTCTAGTGAGGCCTGGTTCTTTTACTGAGCACAGTGTAGACACTTTTTATGACTTAACACTCATGCAGTAAAAATTAAATGGTTACATAAGACCACTACCAAATGACAAAACCACGATTATGTACGGGTTCACTACAAAGTCCTCCGCAGAAATGGATGTTAGCTGAGAACAAGTATTTAACATGAATACCACAATATCAATGACAATATACTCAAGCTTTTATGAAAACCAAGGCAATTCTTGGTGCTTTGAGAATTTTTTTTTTTTTAAATCAAAGTAACCATTAAAGTGATCTTGTAAAAAGTCCTAATGTACCTGGTTATGCTAAATCTGGGTCAAATGTAAGAACCGAGTGGTCTACAAAATTGTAAATGTCATTCATAGCTGAATGTAGTCTCTTAAAATTATAGTGAGAACAATACAGATCAAATGTTCCTTTTTTTTTTTTTTAAGTGAATTTAAGCCAGAAGTCATGAATTTATTTCTTAGGGAGAAAAATCAGGAAACTCTTTGGTTTCTATTCATTTCTTATGTACCTCAAAAGGTAATCAATCAAAACTTTGAATTTTAAGGAAGAGATGTCACTAATTCATTGAATGTCCCAGAGTATGAACTGACAACTCTTTTGTCACTTTGCTGTGACAAGTTCAGCAGGTTATGATGAAGACCAGATAAAGGATAAAGCTTTGAGGAGGAGAAAGTGAGAAAAATGGAAAAGATGATTACTGGACTGTAATTTTTAATTATCTTATCAAGAGTGGTAATACTGTCCCAAAACACGTTTGCGAATGAACTATCCTGTTTGTTTTGGTTCAACTGAATTCTTTCCCCCTGGCTTCTCCATGGGTCAGTCATATGTCCTATTCTATCCATGCTAGTATTTCTATTTTCCCCCATTCACAATCTCTACCATTACTCTGTTCGTCTGTGTCGCACTTGAAGATGACTTGGGTGTCTATCTACCACCATATTCAGTGGCTGGTTGTAGGGGCTGATGTTCCCGCCTGACCCAGCGTCCCAACCCCTTTCCCAAATGCTACTTATTTTTTGTTTGTCTTTGAGACAGGGTCTCGCTCTGTTGTTGCCCAGGGTAGGGTGCAGTGGTGTCATCATAGCTCACTGTAGCCTCAAACTCCCGGGCTAAAACAATCCTCCTGCCTCAGCCTCCCGAGTAGCTGGGACTAGAGGTGTGCGCCACCACACCTAATTTTTTTTCCTATATTTTGTAGAGATGGGTTCTCACTATTGCCCAGGTTGGTCTCGAACTCCTGGGCTCAAGTGATCCTTCTGTCTCAGCCTCCCAAAGTGCTGGGATTACAGGTGTGAGCCACTGCGCCCAGTCCCAACTGCTACTTCTCATTAATTGCTGCCAAAGCTGCATCCTCAAAGAGAGAGCCTCACTGGAAGGAGGCATGTCTCCTTCAGTCAGGGGTGCACAGGGACTGCCCTTCTGGGCCAGAACCACACACGTCTCAAGGCCTATATGTAGCCCCCCACATTCCCAATGCCATACACAGAAAACACATACATTTGCTCACTGAGCCTCGTATCTAGACTGGGTGTTGTCAACACCGTAGGTGCACTTAGGGTTCGGTGGGAACATGAAGGAGGGAAGTGAGCCCAGGGCACACATCTCCACCTAAGCGAAGCCGCCACTTCTCAGCCCCTGCCAACTGCTGGCCCTGTGGGAAAGGAGGGAGAGGTGCAGTGTTGCCAGACAGTCTCCAATTTCAAATAAATCCAGAAAACCGGACTTTTCTGTAAAAATTTCCTGATTTTGAAACATTGGCAACAAATTATAAACATTTTTAAACACAATGTTAGTCCAACAAAACACTTCTTTGGTCACATTCAGCCTAAGGCTACCGGTTGTGGAGATAACTCTCAAAAGAGGTCAGGAAACCTGAATAATTCTTCCCATCTCTCTAGATTTAAAAAATAAGACAAAACAAAAAAACAGCAATATGAGTGCCTACCATGTACCAGGCACTGTGCTAACGGCTTCCCACGTATCATCTCACTTTGATCCTCATTACACACGGGCTGTGATTGTTACTTCTGTCGAACAGAGGAAGAAAGGTGCTTAGAAAAGACCTTGCCTAGGTTTTCACAGCCAGACAGGAGCGAGATTTGAACTTTGGTCTGCATGACTGTAAACTCCACCTGCTTTCCAGTAAACCACTGGACTTGCACCTAGAAAACAAGAACCAAGATGCCCTTACAGACAGGGCCTGTTTAGTCCTGGGATTTTATAACTGAGGTGGCATTATGGATTTCCATGTGTTTGTTAGGGGTACACGCTGCCACAGCCTGTTGTCTTGGGGGTCAGTGGTCTGATAATTTAAGAAGTGAAAAATAATACTACATTTGACTACATTTCAAATTTATGATTCAGCCCTTCAGCCTGGTGATTGCTGGCTGGTGTGCCACTTGGCCAGAAGAATCTAGAAATCTGGCCACTAACTGCATTCGTAAGCAAAACTGCTCTTTAAAAAAAAAAAATCATCATTTCCAAGAAAGCAAAATCAGTAACTCTTTTAGAAGGCTTTAACTCAATGGATCTTCTTTATGCCCATAGGTTTCACATTTAACAAGCTGATTTTAATCTGATTATTTCAACATCAAAGAGAAAAAAGGGTCAACATCAAATGGATCAGAAATGAAGCATTTTACGAAAGGAGTCTAATAACCTCGTCGAGCAATCTCTCTTAATTAAGTTAACTTAATCAGGTTTGCATATTCCTTAAAGCTCATTTTTGGCCAAAATTAAAGCAAAAGCAACCAAATCCAAAGTGAGTGCACACAGATGAAAGTAAAACTCAATGGAAATCATGCAGGTGGGGGAGGGGAGGAGAGGATGGGTGAAATCATGCCTGACGGGTACAGTGTACACTACTTGGGTGATGGGCACACTTACAACTCTGACTCAAGCAGTACAAAAGCAATCCATGTAACCAAAACATTTGTACCCTTGTAATATTCTGAAATAAAAACACAAAACACAAAATAGGACGTAGCCCAGCTGCAATTTTTACTTGCCTTCATTTCGCTTGACATAGAGCCACTGAAAAGCATATAAGTTCCTCCCAAAACTTCCACCTCTAGTCTCTTACTCTAACCTTTTCCAAAACAAACTTCAATTATTTATAAAGCTGTAGAACCACAGGAGTTTTGTTTTGTTTTTTTTTTTAATCACATATCAAATCATTTCCTATTTTCAACTCTGAATGTTATAACTGAGAACACATCTATCTGTGGCATACTGTGAACTCAAAGGGCAATTTAAAAAAAAAATTTAAAAGCCTGAAATTATGTGGGGCTGCATCCCTGTGTACTTTATGTCACAGGAGTGACCCAGGGAATTGTCCTGGTTAATATTCCTCAGAACATACAGAATATTCACCAAATGTCCACAGTCACCACCACTGTTTTTGTGAAGCCATCAGTTGCCGCCTCTGTATTAGAAAAGGGAAGGTCTTGTAAGGTGTAATATACAAAGTAAGAAACCCTGCATGGAGAAAGCCACAGAAATCAGCCGTGGACAGTGTGACTGGGTGTTCCACTCTGGACTTTCCATTCCTTAACCCTTGAACACCCTTCACTAAGAATTATCCTATTTCCTCTCCTCTGCATGCAGTTACCTCTTCAGTGAGGCCAACCTGACTGCCCTATACCAAACAGCACACTCAGTCCCAACCCCCCAATCTCTACCCACCAAACTCCTTGCCTCTACTCATCTTTGTTTTTTATCATGGCGCCCAGCACCACTGGACATCTTATGTATCAATTCATCAGTTTATTATTTGTCATTCCATTAAAATGACATGTCCATGAGAGCTGGACCATTGTCTCTTTTGCTCACTGCTGAAACCGTAGCATCTGACAAATAATCAACAGATATTTGAATAAACTAATTAATATACAAGTGAACAAACGATAGATCATTAACTATCTGTCACACCCACTAGAATGTGAACACCTCAAAAGCAGGGCTCCTGCCTGTCTCAGTCTCCCTCCAGACCCCCAATACCTACACCAATGCCTGGCATATAGTAATGAACGAATGAACCAGGGAATGAATGAATGACATTTGCTAGCTTATCCTGAAGGAATGCTAATTCCATTGGCGAGGCTACAGCAATCTTCCACGTTGTCAAGATTCCAGTCAGGAGGTTAAACTCTGTTTCTCTTTTGGATTTGCAACATCCCCACATTTCTGGAGGTGAATTCAACAGCTACTTCATCTCCTTTTCTATGTGTATTTTATTATTTTAACTCTTAGAAAGAGTTGTGGTGAAAAAGAACAGACTCATTCCAGTAGTCTCTTGAAATGGAATGTTTGTAGAAAGGAATATATGTCTATGGGAACCAAGGAAAAACAATGACCAGATCTCAGGAGGTTCAGAAAACCATGGTCAAGTTTTACAAGGAGTCTATGAACTTAGAAGCAGGAGTCCCTAAGTCTTGCCTGGGCAGCACTTCCTCTCTCTTAAGCTCATGTTCTGCTACACTTTTCACAGATTTCCTATTTTTCTCTTTACATCTTGTAGGTCACACCTTTTGACGTCAATGTTTCTTGGCCACCTCTAGGGCAGTGAGGATCAGAAAAAAGTGAAGATGCCACTTCTGTCTTTCAAACAGTATGCTATCCAGTCTTCACTGGTCAGTAC
>CAUYSK010051667.1:0-26637 GCA_963575035.1 Avahi laniger | reverse complement strand
TAGCTGGACAACTAAAAACATCTATAGAAAAAATCAGCCAGGCATGGTGGCGCATGCCTGTAGTCCCAGCTACTCGGGCTGAGGGAGCAGGATCGCTTGAGTCCAGGAGTTTGAGGTTGCTGTGAGGTAGGCTGACGCCACGGCACTCTAGCCAGGGCAACAGAGTGAGACTCTGTCTCAAAGAAAAGGAAAAAAGGAAAGGTCACATATTGTAAGACACCATTATATATGAAATATCCAGAATAGATAAATTCAGAGACAGAAAGGAGACTGGTGTTTGCCAGGGGCTAGGTCGAGGGGAAAATGGGAAGGAACAGCTTAATGGATATAGGGTTTACTTTTGTGATAGTGAAAATGTTCTGGGACTAGATAGAAGAGGTAGTTGTACAGCATTTTGAATGTACTAAACGCCACTGAATTGTATACTGGTTTTTTGGTTTTTTTTTTTTTTGAGACAGGATCTCATTCTGTCACCTAGGCTGGAGTTGCATGGTGCCATCATCATAGCTCATTGCAGCCTTGAACTCCGGGGCTTAAGTGATCCTCCTGCCTAAATCTCTGCAGTAGCTGGGACTACAGGCACGTGTCACTATACCAACTAAATTTTTTATTTTTGTAGAGATGACATCTTGCTTTGTTGCCCAGGCTGGTCTCAAATTCCAGGCCTCAAGCAATCCTTGCACCTTGGCCTTCCAAAGTGCTGGGATTACAGGCATGAGCCACTGCACTTGGCCTGTATTGTACACTTTTAAATGGTTAATTTTTTGTTATATGAATTTCACCTCAATAAAAAAATATAGAAAGGAAAAGTTGGTAGAAATATAAAGGGAGCTATGAGAGGAAAAAATCCCACAGTCATAATGGGAACTTTAAAAACACACATTTTAAAATTTAACAGATTAAAGAGACAAAGAACTACATTAGAAAACTGATCAAATGTTTTCTTTCCAAAAATCTGAAAAGAAGTTAGGTAATAAAAAGCCAAAATTTTCAAATGCCCATGCAACAGTAAAAACAAAATAAAAATGTACTATGAACTAAGCCAGAAAAAAATCATTAAAAAATCTAAAAAGCAGAAATTTTGTAACAGTTTCTGATCACAATATAATAAGAAATTAGTAATTATGACAAAAAATAATTATTTCCTACCTCTGTCCATTAGAATGACCTACAAACATCAATCGACCCAACGGTAATGAGTACTGACGGCACCCAGGTTTTAGTCACTGAATGTCATGTACCACAAAAAAGAACTGGGGTTCCTTGGAAAATGGGTAATTGCAGCTATGGGACAAAAAATGATCCTGCAAAACCTACGCATGCCAAAAAGCAAGGGTGCCATCCAAGACTACTGTAATAGGATAGTGCCTAAACTTGAATAGCTTCCCTCTAGCCTCAAGCAAGCATCAACAAGAATAATGCAATGGATTAACACATATTAAAATTCATGAGTTCATAAATATATTTTAAAAAATTCACTAGTCACCTTTGGAAGATGCTGGGTAAATAACTCACTGTTCTGAAAACTGATAAAGAATCAAGTATTCAACTTTTCTTTTACAAGCTATATCTCAAGGAAACTGTACAATTGATGAGAAAAAGTTTCTCTGTATAGCAGCAGTCTAATTAACTAATGAAGGGGTAATGATAAAAAGATGATCACCACTGCAAACTCCTAAAGAAGCAAAAGATCTAGGCAATCATCATTAGTGGCCGCTAACATCACAAAAAGAGACAGCCAGACTCTCTATGTCTCCTGGTGTCTAAATAATATTACTGACAAGTATTCTTGCCAAAGTCCTACCTGAAACAGGATCTAACTTTCAGTTTTAAGTACTACAAAGGACAGAGCAACATGGTAAATGACATCAGCAGATGAAATCAGCAAAATTCAGAATACTCAAAGGACAAAACACTTGGTTTCTTCAATCAATCACAAATAAACGCAACGAATTACAAAGAACAAAAAAGAGAAGAGGAACATACAAATTAAAAGAAACTTAAGGAACATACTAATGAAATGCAACTTGCATATTCTGGATTCTAATTCAAGCAAAATAAACGCAATAACAACAATAAATT
The DNA here is from genome assembly GCA_963575035.1 of Avahi laniger. Classification (NCBI taxonomy): domain Eukaryota; kingdom Metazoa; phylum Chordata; class Mammalia; order Primates; family Indriidae; genus Avahi; species Avahi laniger. The sequence continues at coordinate 24,555 of CAUYSK010051667.1, read as the reverse complement.
ATGAGACTACTGGAGGAATCTGAGCATTGATTAGATATTTTACAATATTAAATAACTGTCAACTTTTTTCCATCTTTAATAATGATATTATGATTATGTTAAAAAGAGTCCTTACCTTTAAGAGATACCAAAATATTTACAAATTATTGTTGTGATGCTTGCGATTTGCTTCAAAATAACTCAATATCAGAAGAGTGGGGAGGGGAGGAGGGAGTATAAAATGAAACAAGACTAGCTATCAGATTAAGATTTCTGAAGCTGGATACATAGGAGTCATTATAATGTGGGTTGAACATTCTTCTTTTTTTTTTTTTTTTTTTGAGACAGAGTCTCACTGTGTTGCCTGGGCTAGAATACCGTGGCGTCAGCCTAGCTAACAGCAACCTCAAACTCCTGGGCTCAGGTGATCCTCCTGTCTCAGCCTCCTAAGTAGCTCAGACTACAGGCATGCGCCACCATGCCCGGCTAATTTTTTTCTATATATTTTTCGTTGCCCAGATAATTTCTTTCTAATTTTAGTAGAGACGGGGTCTCGCTCTTGCTCAGGCTGGTTTCGAACTCCTGAGCTCAAACAATCTGCCCGCCTCGGCCTCCCAGAGAGCTAGGATTACAGGTGTGAGCCGCCACCACGCCCGGCCGGGTTGAACATTCTTAATCCAAAAATCTAAAATCTCAAATGCTCCAAAATCTCAAACTTTTTGAGCACTGATGTGACACTCAAGAGGAAATGCTCATTGGAGCATTTCAGATTTGAGATATTCAATTAATAAATATATATAATACAAATACTCCAAAATCCAAAATGCTTCTGGTCCCAAGCACTTTGGATCACGGATACTCAACCTATATTCTACTTTGGTATATGTCTGAAATTTTCCAAAATACAATCTTAAAGAAAACCAACAAAACAATAAATAGTCTTTTAAAAAAAAATTTCTAAAAATGGTTAAATTATAAAATTTGTCCTTTTGCATTTCAATCTGAAGAATCACAGATAAACTTTCTAGATGAAAAGCCTATCGCTTCAGTTAAAATTTTCATTTCTCCATGACATTTTCATAATTTTTATTAAGCCTCTATGGCCTGAACTTTTGGAAGCTTTCTCTGTAATTGCAGCCTTACTGATACACTAGTCTGGGTGTAGGAAAACTTCAGGCCTGCAGCCTGTATTCTATACAGACCTAAAGCTAAGAATGGTTATTTTCATTTTAAAGGATTATTAAAAGTAAAAGATTATGCAATAGAGATCATACGTGGCCCGATATGTGGCCTAAAATATTTGCCACTATTCAATTATGTTTGGGAAGTCATTTCTCATACATATGAAGAAGCTTCTGTCCACAAGTGTACACACAGGATATTCAGTTAGAGGAGTAACAATCATTACTCTGCCAGAAGCCCAGCATCCCAAACTAAAAGAAATTTATATTCGAGAGAACTGAAAGTTCTCAAAGACCAGAAAAGATTAATGTAAAAATTATAATTTTTTTATCACAACATGCCTTTATATGTATGTTGAAGCTCACATAAGTTGCATTATTTTAGTGCATATGAGCTTTGATTTACATTTAAGTTCAAAACTAAACGAAGCATTGAAAAAGGATCAACTGATTAATAAGAAACCATGTTATAAATTTTCCTTAACTTTCACTGACATCTAAAAATAGATTCAGCTAAGAACCACTGTTGATAAGTACACGGATGATGGCCTCTGCCTTGGAACCAAGCAGCTTAAACCTTAATCATACACAGAAGATCACAAATTTAAAAGAATTTTAGAATTGGAAGGATTTACAGAAGTAATCTAATCTCCTTGGTCTACAGATAAAGAAGGAAGATGAAGAGACTTTTACACAGCTAATGAGCTGTTTAAACAGGCTTAGAAAAACAATTTAAAGAAATCAAGTATGAGGCTTTCCTATTTCATATAAAGAGGTTACTTTCTTGCTTATACTAAGATCTATTTTAAGCCTGGTCCCTGAGAAATAAGATTGTGCAATACTCCTCAGCTAAGAACCAACAGGAGATCCTAATTTCTGTTTCCTTAGTCACAAAAACTGACCCTGACCTCTCTCCACAGAATTAAAGCTAATCATCAAGCCCATGGGACCCAAACTATGTTTCCATCTGTGACTAAGGTTAAAATGGACTCCCCCACCCAACCCCGCCCAATTTTTCCTGAGAAATCTGGCAACTTCCAAGCACATCTGTTTTGATTAGGTAGTATGGATGCTGCTGCTAACAGAAACAGAAAATAGAAAAATATGTGGGAAGTGGGTAAAGCCAGGCATCTTTTTGGAAACAAACTAAATTTTATTATCATTTGAAAATTGCTCCTTTATTCACTGTTATACTCAATCTTCTGCCTTTTAGATTCACAGACTGTCAATATCTCTAGTCCTAACCTTCCCAAGTACCTAATTTTTAATTTGTAATGGGATTCTATTTCTCAACTGAGCTTCTATTTCTCCCAACAATGCATGAGGAATTCCTAGGTTTTAACAGTGATAATCCTCTTTGCCTGGATTAGTCTCACATTTTGAGTAAGACGTTTATGAATTAGGAAAGTTTTTAAATTAAATTTTCAGTTAATTTAGCTGTAAAATTGAAAAAATATCCACATTACCTACCTCACAGGGAAGCCTGTGAGAGTGAAGAATTACAATGTGATACAAATGTAGGCATTATCCTGAAAGAGAAAGAATGCTAACCATTTCTGGTTTCATCAAAGTCATTTACGAAGGCAATGTGATCAAAAATATATTACCTTATACTTTAAAATAATTAAAGTGGTAAATTTTATGTTATTTGGGGTTTTTAACCACAAAATAAATTAGAAAAATTACTTTCCATTGACAGACAAGTGGATAAACAAAATGTGGTATACACATACCACAAAATATTGGGCCTTAAAAAGGAAGGAAATTCTGACATATATTACAACATGTATGAACCTTGAACATTATGCTAAGTGAAGCAAGTCAAACACAAAAGTACAAACATTGTATGATTTCACGTACATGAGGAACCTAGAGTATTAAGTTCATAGAGGAAGTACAATGGTGGTTATCCAGGACCAGGGGAAGGAGAGAATGAAGAGTTATTGTTTAAATAGGCACACAGTTTCAGTTTGGGATGATGACAAAGTTGTGTAGATGGACAGCGGTATGGTTGCACAACAATGTGAATGTATGGAACGCCACTGAACTGTACAATTAAAAATAGTTACAACGGTGAATTTCAAGTGATGTACATTTTTACCACAATAAGAAAAAATATTACCTTGAAGGTCTCCAATCATCTCAGAATCATGACCCCTGTCTCTTCGTTCAGCTTCTAATATAGCTTGCAGCTGGTAATAATCCTTGTCCGTTTGTGACTTGGAATTCTCTAAAATTCTATTTCTCTCCTGCAATTCTCTGTTCAGGGACTCTAGCTGACTAATTGACTTGCTCATCTCTGTGTGACTCTTCCTTAATCTTACTGCTGTGTCCGATTCTGTCCTAAGTAAGTCATTGGCTTCTTCTAGCTATTTAAAAAAGAAAGCAAGACAATAGGTTTCTGATTAAGGTACAACCAAACTTGTTTTAATTAACCATAATTTTTAAAAAAGGAATCCATTTGAAAAACTTACCTGCTTTTGTAATTGTGTCAGCTTCTCATTAGCAAGCTGTGAATTCTGACTTACTTTCTTTAAGTCTTCCAATTGATCCTTTAATGTAGAAACTAGAAAATGAAACAATAATATGTAGAAATTACGAAGTTTTCTTAGGGGAAATAGAAATTCCTTTTAAAAAGTGACATTTGGTGACATATATTAGGTCATTACAGTCAGCCACATTAGGTCCACCCCCACAGCCAAATTCCATCTTGGAAGTACTTACATTTTAAATTCATCAAAAAATAGAGCATCGTTTTGTAATATGGAGTGCAAAAACAGATTTGTTCTAATATCTCAAATTCTTTTATTCCCTTTACATAAATCTATTATAGTGTAAAGTTAGTTTTAATATTATTTATTTTTGAATAGAATTACTTGAATAGTTCAATATTTTAATAATGATATATAATTTAAAAGGTTCCAAATTGTAGACAGTAGAGAATGAGTCTTTCTCCCTTCATTTCATCTTCTGGTCCTTCTGTGTCTTCTGCTTAACTGACTCTCCTCCTCACATATGTATTTAAGCATATATAAACAATCACTCTTGTTTTAAACACAAATGATCTGTACTTTGTTTCTGTGATTTAAAGATATCTCTTAGAGATTCTTTTATAACAGTACACAAGGAGATGCTTTATTCTTCTATAAGCCGCATAGTATTCTACCATATAGATGCACCAAAATTTATATCATTGATGACATTTATGTTGTTTATATTTTTTGCCATCTTAAACAAGGCTACAATGAACAGCCTTGTGTATACATCAGTTTGCATGTATGCAAGTATATATGTAAAATAAACCCCTATAAATGAAATCATGGATCGAAGGATGTAGAAAGCTATTTTAAATGTATTTGTAACACTGGCATTAAAACACACGAAACTCTAGCTTAGTAGTTCTCAAATGTTGCTTCTTGTTAGAAGTGCCTAGGAGGCTTGCAGAAAATACTGATGCCCAGGCCATCCATCTAGACCAATTAAATTAGAATTTCTGGAGTATTCTTTAAAGCTTCCCAGGAGATTCCAATATGCAAACAATGATGACAAGCACTATTCTAGCTAAAGACTACTTACTACTGACTTCAATATGTTATAAATTTAACTTGGGATCTGGGTTATTTAGCTCATAAAGTGTCTTAGAATTGTGGCTTTATACATATATCATGGGCACTACATTTAAGAAAACCTCATAAAGAACTCAAGAATAGTATTAGAAATACCAGCGTTTTTCAAAAGAAGTAACAACTTACCTTCATTTTCTACATTTCGCCTCTTCTCATTTTCCTGTTCAGCTTTTCTTTGGTACTCATTAATTCTATGTTGTAGCAACATTTTCTCCTTCTCTATTTGAGACACTGTAGATTCTAGATTTCTTCTTTGATTTCCCTGAAATTATATTAACACCATTGCAATTAACACTCTTGTCATTTATTCAAGGGAATACTTAGTTCTTAAAAACAAAATCAACAACAACAAAAAAAAACCCAGACAAAAACTTAAGATGAATTTTATTTATTTATTTTTGCAAAACTAGATAGTACCTTCTAATAATGACTTTTTCTTTTAAGAGATGGGGTCTCACTCTGTCACCCAGGCTGGAGTGTAATGGCACAATCATAGCTCACTGCAGCCTCCAACTCCTGTGCTTGTATGATCTTCCCACCTCAGCCTCCTGAGCAGTGCATACCACCATGCCCAGCTAATTTAAAAAAATTTTTTGTGGAGACAGAATCTTGCTATGTTGGTCTCTACTCCTGGCCTCAAGGAAGCTTTGGCCTCCCAAAGCGCTGGGATTATAGGCATGAGCCACCATGCCCAGCCAACAACTTTTTAATAACGGAAGTTCCTTGCCTTATAAGAAAGAGATAGTGAGAATCTGCTTATTTGAACTAGATGTGTAGAATTTTCCTTTTGAATCCATGAATTTAAAGTACAACCCTATGAATCTTACTTTTTCAAATTAAAAGCTGTTTTCTTAGTTTAAGACAATCATATTGTATTATACTACCAATATTTTGGTTTATTAACAATCCTAAATTTAAGGTATAAAATATGAAGGATCAGATAATGATTACATATTTAATAATTAAGTGATGCAAAGCTCAAATGGTACCAAATGATACAGAGTGTGCAGTGAGTTTACCAGTTCCTCTATGTCTCCCTGAATCCTCTTCCTGTCTCAACAACTTGCTAATCTTTTCTAAGATGTTCTATATATTAATATCTACCCACTAATGTGTATTAAAAAGTAATCAAGGAAATATTCATTTTAGAAAAAGAAACCACTTCTGTTTCTGAGCTACTACCACCAGCATATCTTGTTTCTGAAGCTTCACTTTTATCTTTAAGACTCTACACTGGGAAAAACTTGTTTTACAGTGTGTTTTTTTCTGGGCTCTCCCATGTTTAAACAAAAATTTTACATATATCATTCAAGGTATTTCCAATTTCAAGATTTTATTCTTTTAGCAAATTTTTAAATTTTTACGTAATTGTGCATTCACAAAAAGTTGCAAAGGTAGTACAAAGAGGTCCTATGTACCCTTCCATTCAGTTTCCCCCAAGAGTTACACTATATATATCGATAATAATAGCATATTAACAAAATCAACAAACTGACATTGGCATGAAGCGTAGATTCATGCAAGCACCACCACAGTCAAGATACAGAACTGTTTCACCATCACGATGATCTCCTTCCAGTCATTACTTACAGCCACTCGCCCCTGTTCTCTCACCCATACTCGCGCAAACAATGATCCTCCATGTCTAAAATTTGTCTTTTTAAGAATGTTAAACAAATGGAACCATATAATATGACCGACTGACCGATTGATTTATTTGTTTGTTTGTTCTGGATCTAGGAACTCTTCTATAGATTTTTTTTTTTTTTAAATAGAGATAGAGTCTCACTCTGTTGCCCAGGCTGGAGTGCAGTAGTGCACTCATAGTTGACCGCAGCCTCAAACTCCTGGGTCCGAGGGATCCTCCTGCCTCAGCCTCCTGAGTAGCTGGGACTATAGTCGTGCTCCACCATGCCTGGCTAATTTTTCTTTCTTTTTTTTTTTGTAGAGATGGGGTCTTGCTATTAGTATGTTGCCCAGGCTGGTCTCAAACTACTAGCCTCAAGTGATCCTCCTGCCTTGGTCTCCCAAAGTGCTGGGATTATAGGAATGAGCTACCACCCATGGCCCAATATGATTTTTTGAGACTGGCTTTTTTGAATTCAGCATAAAGCCCTTAAAATCCATCCAAACTGTTGTATCTATAGCTCATTCCTTCTTGTGGCTTAGTAGTACTCCATGGTACAAATAAGCCAAAATTTGTTTAACCATTCACCTACTATAGGACATTCTGGTTGTTTTCAGTTTTTGCCTATCACAAATAAAGCTACTATGAATGGTAGTACACAGGTTTTTGTGAGGATGTAAGTTTTCATTTTTCTGAGTAAATGCCCAAGACTGCAATTGCTGGGTAACATGATGGCTGCATGGTTGGTTTTTCAGAAAATGGTCAAATGGTTTTCCAGAATGTCTATTCCATTTTATGTCTCCATGTGCAATGTACAACTGATCCAGTTTTTCTACATCCTTGACAGTTTTAGTATTCACACAATTTTAAATTTTACTTGTTCTAATGGTTATAGAGTGACATTTCATGCTAGTTCTAATCTGCATTTTCCAAATGGCTAATACTATAAATATCTTTTCATATGCTTGTCATCCATATTCTTTTGGTGAAATGTATGTCATTTTGTGAATTTTCAAACTGGATTATTTACTGTTGAGCTTTGAGAGTTCTTTAAGTATTCTACATAAGAGTTCTCTGTGAGATGCACAGTTCGCAAATCCCACCCACCCCCAATAGCTTGTCATTTCTTCCTCTTAACAGGGTCTTTCACAGAGCAACTGTGGTTAATTCTGATTGAGTCCCATTTATTCAATTTTCTTTCATTTCATGGTGTCATATCTAAGAACTCTTTACCAAGCTGTAGGTCCCAAAGATTTTCCTCTATTGTTTTCTAAAAGTTTTATACTTTGATATTTACATTGCAATCTATGAATCATTTTAATTTTGGCATAAGGTATGAGACTTATATTGAGCTTCATATTTTTTCCAATAGATACGTAATTGCTCCAGTATCATTTGTTGGAAGGACTATCCTTCCTCCATTGAATTACTTTTGCACTTCTGTCAAAAATAAACAGACTGTAATTGTATGGAGCTATTTCTGTGTTTTCTATTCTGTTCCATTTATCTATATGTCTACCCTTCAGTTAAGATCATGCAATCTTGATTACTGCAGTTATATGATTTTTCTACTTAAATCATCATGTCATCTGAACAAAGTATCTGGACAGTTTTATTTCTTCCATTCTGATCTGTATGCTTTTTATTTCCTTTTCTTGCCTTATTGTCCTGGCTACAACTTCTAGTACTAGTTGAATAATAGTGGTGAGAGTGGACATCCTTCTTTTGTGCTAGAAAAGCATTCACTCTTCAACTATTAAGTATGAAGTGAGCTGTAGGCTTCGTGTATATACTTTTTAACAAGTTGAGCTTTCTGAGAATTTTAACCATGAGTGGGTGCTAAATTTTGTTCAATGCCTTCTCTGTATCAATTAATGGGATATGATCTTTTTTAAGCCTGTTAATATGGTGAATCATACTGAATGATTTTCAAGTATTAAATGAGCCTTGCATCTCTGGAATAAACCATAGTTGGGTATAGTATCTTTTTAAATATTGCTGAATTCAATTTTGTCAATATTTCATCAAGGATTTTTGTGTTTATATTCATGAGAGATATTGGTCTATAGTTTCCTTTGTAATTCAGTCTTTGATTTTGGTATTACGGTAATATTAGCCTCATAAAATGAATTGGGAAGTTTTCTTGTTTACATTTTCTGGAAGAGATAGTATAGATTTGGTGTTAATTTTTCTTAAAAATTACACTTGATAGAATTCTCTAGCGAAACCATCTGTTTGTGGAGGTTACATTTTTTGAAGAGTTTTACAACTATTGATTCACTTTCTTTAACACTTACATGGGGCTATTGAAATGATCTATTTCACATTGTGTGAGATGTCGTAGTTTGTATTAACATTTTTTGAGGAATTAGTCCATTTTATCTAAATTTCTCAATTGTGTTTAGAATTGTTTGTAGTATTCCTTTATGACCCTTTTGATATCTATAGAGTCTGTAGTGATGGGCCGTTTCATCCCTGATTTGATAATTTGTGTCCTTTTTCCTTTGTCAGTCTTGTTAGAGGTTTATCAATCTTGTTTATCTTTTCAAACAGCTAGTTTTTTGTTTCACTGATTTTCTCTACTGTTTTTCTGTTTTCTAAGTCATTGATTTCTGCTCTTATCTTTACTTTTCTTTCTTTCTGCTTGCTTTGGGTTTATTTTGCTCTTATTTTTCTAAGTTCTTGAGGTTGGAGCTTAAATTATTGATTTGAGATTTTTCCTCTTTTCTAATGTAAGCATTTAGTGCTTTAAATTTCTCTCTCAGCATCGCTGTGTTCCACCAATTTTGATAGGATGCATTTTCATTTTCATTCAGTTCAAGGTATTTTTTAATTTCACCCGAGACTTTCTCTTTGACACGTGGATTATTTGGAAGTGTTTTGTTTAGTTTCCAAGTGTTATCTCTCTGTTTATTGATTTCTAGTTTGTTTACATTGTGATCATGTTTCAATTCTTTTTAATGTGTTAAAGTTTATTTTATGGCCCAGGATATGGCCTATCTTGGTATATGTTCCATGTGCACTTGAAAAGAACACGTATTCTGCTTGCTGGGTGGAATGTTCTATAAATATTGCTTCCATCCTGCTGGTTGATATGTTCTTCCATATCCCTGCTGATTTTCTCGCTAGCTGTTCATTAAATGTCCAGAGAGGAGTATTGAAGTCTCCAACCGTAATTATGGATTTGTCTGTTTTTCCTGTCAGTTCTATCGCTTTTTGATTCACATATTTAACTGCTCTGTTATTTGGCACATGCACACATAAGAATCTATGTCCTTTTGGTATAGTGACACTTTTATCATTACATACTGTTACTCTATATCCCTGATCATTTTCTTTGCAGCCTACTTTATCTGATATTAATATAGCCACTCCTGCTTTCTTTTGATTAATGTTTGAATTATATAGCTTTCTTGTGTTTTTGTTTTCAACCTACCTATATCATTATATTTGAAATGTGTTTCTTGTATCTCAAGAATGGAAAAACAAACATCACATATATTCTCTGATACTAACCAATGGGCACAAACATGCATAGAGGGAAGTAAAAAATCGTTGGAAATCGAGCTGGGGGAAGTGGGGGAGGGGAGGGGCAAAAACCCACCTAACCAGTACAACGAACACTATTTGGGTGATGGGCACATTTATAGCCCTGACTCAAGCCATGTAACAAAAATATTTGTTCCCCCTTAGTATTTCGAAATTTAAAAAAAGAAAATTAAACATGATCAAAAAAAAGAAATGTATTTTTCTGCCAATCTCTGTCTTGTAATTGGTGTATTGGGCCATTTAAATTTAATGTAACTATTGATATGTGAAAGCTTAAGTTTGCATTTTAGTTTTTGTTTTCTGTTTACTCCCTGCTTTCCATCTCTGTTTTCTTTTTCCTGCCTTCCAGTGGGTTACTCAAATATTTTTTAGAATTCTATTTTATCTATAGAATTATTGAGTGTATCTCCTTGTATAGTTTTCTTATTGGTTTTTCTAGCTAATGTATTATATATATTATGTATATATAATGTATATACAGTCATGCGCCATATAACAATGTTTCAATTAATGACAGACCATCCATATGACAGTGGTCCCATAAAATTATAATAGACTGAAAAATTCCTCTTGCCTAGTGATGTTGTAGCTGTCCTAACATCTTAGCACGATGCATTGCTCAAGTGTTTGTGGTGATGCTGGTGTAAACAAACCTACTGTTCTGCCAGTCATATGAAAATATAGCACATATAATTATATATGGTACATAATACTTGATAATGATAACAAACAACTATGTTACTGGTTTACGTATTTACTATACAATACATTTTATTGTTATTTTAGCGTATACTCCTTTTACTTATTAAAAAAAAGTTAACTGTACAACAACCTCAGGCAGGTCCTTCAGGCTGTATTCCAGAAGAAGGCATTGTTATCGCAGGAGATGACAGCTCCATGGGTGTTATTGCCCATGAAGACCTTCTAGTGGGGCGAGCTGTGGAGGTAGAAGACAGTGATATTGATGATCCTGACCCTGTGTAGGCCTAGGCTAATGTGTGTGTATTTGTGTCTTAGTTTTTAACTAAAAATTTTAAAAGTAAAAAAAAAGAATGAAACTGGACCTATATCTCTCACTATATACAAAAATTAACTCATGGTGGGTTAAAGACTTAAATGTAAGGCCTGAAGCTATAAAAACTCTAGAAGAAAACTTAGGAAAAATTCTTCTGGACATTGGCCCAGGCAAATAATTTATCACTAAGACCTCAAAAGCGAATGCAACAAAAACAAAAATAGACAAATGGGACTTAATTAAACTGAAAAGCTCTTGCACAGCAAAAGAAATAATCAGCAGAGTAAATAGACAACCTATAGAATGGGAGAAAATATTTGCAAACTATGCATCTGACAAAGAACTAATATCCAGAAAACGTAGTGTATATATGCATACCATGGAATACTATTTAGCCATAAAAAAGAATAAAATCATGTCTTCTGCAGTAACATAGATGGAACTGGAGACCATTATCTTAAGTGAAATTTCTCAGAAACAGAAAGTCAAATACCGCATGTTCTTACTTATAAGTGGGAGCTAAATAGTGAATGCACTTGGACATAGAGCATGGAATAATAGACACTGGACACTTGGAAGGGAGGGAGAGAGATGTGGGATGAGAAATTACCTAATGGGTACTATGTACACTAACTGGGTGAAGGTTACACCACTATGCAGTATATCCATGTAACAAATCTGCACATGTGCCCCCTAAACCTATAAATATTTCAAAAACTTTTAAAGAAATGTAAATTTTAAAAATGAAAAAAAGCTTACAGAATAAGAATGTAAAGAAAGAAAATATTTTTGTACTGCTGTACAATGTGTTTGTGTTTTAAGTTAAGTGTTATTACAAACCCACCACTCACTCACCAACTCACTCGCAAGCTCCATTTACTGTTAAGTGCTCTATACAGATGTACCATTTTTTTAAATCTTTTATACCATATTTTTACTGTACCTTTTCTATGTTTAGATACACAAATAATTACCATTGTGTTACAATTGCCTACAGTATTCAATACAGTGACATGCTGTACAGGTTTGTAGCCTAGGGGCCATTGGCTGTACCATACAGCCTAGGTGTGTAGTAGGCTATACCATCTAGGTTTGGGTAAGTGCACTCTCTGATATTTGCACAGTGACAAAATCACCTAACGATGCATTTGTCAGAACATATTACTGTCGTTAAGCAACTTACCACGGTCTACCGTTGTCATCATCATGGTCTACTGGTGTTATCATTTCACCAGTTTGAGCGTAGAAACTGAAGGAAATCAAAATATTTTACCCCAATATATTTCTTTGACGTATTTTGAGATGGCCGCCAGAAGGCTAGCAAGCAGAAGTGGCCCTGCAAATGTGACTTTTGTGGGGGAAATTTGCATCTATAGAGAATCTGCATCAATGCAGCCAGGCCTTCCTTTGGATGTAGGAAGGATTAACTGAGTCTGATACTTAAAGATCTGAAAGAAACATTTACTATCTATTCTGCAGCTAGGGCTGCTACCTGTGAGGTTCGTCTACATAACAAAAGCACACGGGCTAGCCGAGCCTCCTCTTCTCCCCCTGCCATAACCTGTCTTGCCACTAAAATCTGATTTACCTTCATAACCTGTTTTTGGCTATGCTCTGAGCTTGCATTCTTTCTGTAACCTCAAGATGGTATATAATTGCAGGGTTGGGTCTTCATTCTGAAGGCTCTCACGTATACACATTAAATAAATTTGTGTGCCTTTTTGATAAGGAAAACCCCCATCTATTACTTGGCACATCAGCCACCTGAGACCCCCCCACCCCTCATGGAAGACCCTCATCAACATAATACTAACCTATTACCTGCCCATCAACTAACCTATTACCTGGCAACGCATTAGCAACCTGAGACTCCACCCCTCGGACCACCCCCAACTTAATAAAAGTGGGAAAAATTGGGTAGATGGGACTCAGAATTTGGTGGTGAGACCCCTCTGAGCCCTACGGCGAATAAACTTTGACTTTTCGACTCTCCATGTGCCCCTCGGTTTGTCCTCGGGACCACCCGCTGTAACACTTGCCATAACATTTTCTCCAATTAATCAGCCTTTTTTGAGATGATTTTTCAGTGAACGTCAGGGGGCCAAGGGCCTTATCACCTTTGCATCTCTTTACCCTCCCCAATTTATCATTGTCTTAAATATTTCCTCTACATACATTTAGAACCATATAAGACAGTATTATAATTTTCACATCAACCACCAAAGATAATTTATACCAACTGCTCTGATGGCAAAAAGGAAAAAAAAGATAATTTGTAAAACTCAAGAGAAGAAGGAAAATCTATTGTATTTACCCTTATTTTTGCTCTTTGTTCTTTTTGTTCCTGGTATTCCAAGATTCCTTCTTTTATCTCAAGATTTCCTTTGTGTTAAGGAAGTTCCTTTAGCAATTCTTTAGGATCCGTCTCTGGGTGATAAATTCTCTTGATTTTCCTTCATCTGAGGATGTTTTGTTTTTCCCCTTCATTCCCCAGGTGTATTTTCATTTCTTAAGGGATGCAGGGCTGGCATCTTCTTTCCCTCAGCACTTGAAGTTGTACCTCTTCTTTCTGGCCTCTATGGTTTGTGATGAAAAACCCACACTCATTGAAATTGTTTTTCCCCTATAGATAATGTAGCTGCTTTCAAGAATTTTTCTTTGTCTTTAGTTCTCAAGAGTTGCACTAGGATGTATCCTGGAGTATATTTCTCTAGATTTATCCTGTTTGAGGTTCACTCGGCTTTTGAATCTGTAAGTTTATGACTTTTGCCAAATTTGGGAAGTTTCCAGGCTCACATTTTTCCTCTCTCCTTTTGGGACCCTGATGACAAGATATTTTGTTGTAGTCCTACATATCCCTGAGGCTCTATTCTTTCTTTGTTCAGTCTATTTTCTCTCTGTCATTCTGATTGAGTACTTTCTATATTATATTTTCAAGGTCATTGATTCTTTCTTCTGTCCTTTTCATTCTTCTGTGAGCCCATTCATTGTGTTTTTTTATTTTGGTTTGTATTTTTCAGTACTAAAATCTCCATTTGGTTATTCTTTATATCTTGTATTTCTTTGTTGAGACTTTCTATTTTTTCATTTGTTTCAAGCATATTCGTAATTACTTATGGAACCATTTTTATGATGGCCACTTCAAAATCCTTGTCAGATCATTCTAACATCTTTGTCATCTCAGTGGTGACATCTATTGATTATCTTTCTCAAGTTGAGATCTTCCTGCTTCTTGGTATGATGAGTGATTTTCCGCTATGAGACTTGGAATTTTATTTAAATTGTGTGTTTTAACAGGCCTCCTCTGGTACCATGTTGCCTCATTATTGCAAGATAAGCATTGAAATCCATGTTCTCCATTCAGTCTATGTTGACACTGGAAAAGCAGCAAAGAGGGACCCCTTGTTACTGCTGGGTGGGGCTGTGAGTCAAGGCTCCCCATTAGGCCTCTGCTGATACTCTTCTGGCTGGGAAGGGGAAGGAGACCTCATTACTGCTCCCCACGTTGCCTCTGCTATCACCAGTTGGGGGCGGCCTCTTTACTGCTGAGCAGTGGTTGAAGTCCTAACTCTCTTAGACTTCCTCCGATACCACCCCGGCAAGGAGGGAGAGGGACCACTCCATTACTGGTGGGTAGGGATGGGCATGCAGGCTCTCCAAGTGGTTTCCACTGACACCAGATGGGGGGCTTCCCATCCACTGGGGATAAAAGTCCTGGCTCACCACTTGGCCTTCTCTGACACCCTCTGATGGAGGCTCAGAACCCTTGATTTCAGCCTCGTGAAGTTGGCATTTCTGTGTTGTCGGCTTCTTCATTACCCAGAATGGGATATATGAGGCAAAAAGAAAACCCAAGGAGCTCACTGCCATGTCATTCTTCAAGTCCCAAGGTCCCTAGCCAGTCTGCCTTCTCTCCACCTTTCAGAATCTTCTTCTGTTTGTTCTAACATATAATATTCAGATGTTTTAGCTGTATTTAGTGGGAGGAATGGGGAGAGGTACTTCTACTCCATCTTTCTAGAAGCAGAAGTCAAATTAGTTTTGATTAATTGTTTCCCTTCTTCTACTGTGAGCTCTTTGTTGGCAAGGATCATTTCTATCTTGCTCACTGCTGTATCCTCAGCTCTTAACACAGTGTCTGGCACATAATTCATGGTCTACAAATATACGAAAAATGAATAAGCATTTAACCAAGAAAAGACAAACATCCAAGGGGTTATTTATAGAAGAAGGGTTCAATTTGTTTTATAGCATTCCCTCTCAAGGATAAAGCTGGAACCAACATCAGAGAAACAAGTTTTGGTGCATAGAAGGACCCATTTTCTAACAATTAGACCTTTCTGACTACTAATGCAATGAGGTAGTGCATTTCCAGCCATTGGGAATATTCAAATGGAGGTTGGGTGACACATCACTCTCCAGGGTCAGACTGGCGGAGATTTTTGTGCTATATGGAAGTTTAGATGAGCTGACTTCTATGCCAGGGATTCGCATATATTCATGTGCCTAAAAATCACCCGGGGATCTTGTTAAGGTGCGAATTCTGATTTAGCAGGTCTAGTGTGGGTTCTGAGACTCAGCATTTTTAACAAGCTGATGCTGCTGGCTTACAGACCACACTTTGAGGAACACGCATCTCTGCCTCTCTTCTCAATGAATGCTCAAATCAAACCCACTAAATAACTGGCTTTCTGCATAAAAGAAACATTAACATCTGAGCTCAGTCCATAGAAGACTGGCTCTCTAGTTGGCTGAGACATGAAAGAAAACATGGGTGTCCTGAAATGCAGCGTTCACACTGTTAGGTAGACAGTGAGGAATTCTGGGTCTCCTAGGGACAAAAGTGGGCTCTTTGCAATCGCCCAACCCTAATGCTCTCCATATCTGGGGGAGGAGGAAATACCCTATGAATCTGCCAATTATAAGTAACTTAGCGTGCCAGCTGCAAAAGAATGCAGAGGACTCTCTAGCCCATGGGCCAAGCAGCATAGGTACCATAGAATCCAGATATTGACCTAGAACAACCTGCATGTGTGGTAATGCAACTCCCAACTGTCCAATCAAAGGGGTTCCATGGTGATGTCTGAGCCACTAGGGAGATCCCAATCCGGGCACTATAAAACAAGTCACAGACCACAACCAAGCTCTCTTTTCCTGCTGTAGCAATGGGCCCGGTTGTCATCTGTGGCATATGTATTGTGCTCTGTATACCTATATCTTGCTCTTGCCCTATAATCCTATCTTTCTCTCCTCAATAAACCTCATTTTCATGCTTGCCTTACTTGGGCGTGTCTGGTCATTCTTTGGCCATGAGCGCACTAAGAACCAACACTTCAGACTAAAACCTGACAACACCACCAGAAAAACTTGCCTCGTGTGCTTCTCAGTATTATGTTTTAATTCTGTAGCCTGAGCACCAAGGTCTTTCCCCACTGTATGCCCTGAAATGCCAACCTCCTGCAAGGTGTTAACAGGATTTCTTGAGGAAAAGGGATCGTAAGATTGATTGAATGTGGGAAGCCTACAGCCTACATTTCTTGAAATTTGAAAAGCCCGTTGAACTCCTGAAGACTACAGGAGTATTGAAGTGAAGAAACCTGTCTAATTTTTTAACCTGAGCTTATATGACCCCAAAAATCTCATAACCCCAATGAACATCTTAAAAGCCAGTACAGTCCATGTGGCCCAGGTAAGAGGTATTGTTCACAGGCGACTTTGGTATTTTTCTCTCTCTCATAATGTATTATAGAAAGTCTATTAAAGTATTATGCTAGTGTTCAAAGCAAGTGTGCCTTCTCAGGAAAATGATTAAATCTTTAACCCTGAATATGAGGCCTCTTGGCTTAGTTTGGGTTCTCCCAGAAGCAAACCACAAGACAAGGATATGAGCACCAATTTGGGGGGTAAGAGCAGAGGTGATCTCAGGAAACACCAGTAGGGGAGTGGGAAAGTGAGATAAGGAAGAGAAGGAAGCTTAAAAGGGTGAGTTATTGAGCATGTTACAGTTATGAGCAACCAAGGCTCCATCCCACTGGGGAACTCTGGGAGATGGTATAGAACACATTTTAGGATGGTCTAGTCATGCATCCACCCATACACATTGAAGAAAGGAAAGTGGGGTATTTATCCTAAACTCCTCTCCAGAGGGTGTTCACTCTCTGGCACTTCCTGCCTGTCCTGCCCACAGCTGAGGGAAAGTGCACAGGCTGAGAGTCACAGGTGTTTGCAGTAGGAAGCCTCAGTCTTGTCCTAGAAGAATGAGTACCGAGGGGATACGAGTGAGTCAACGTCAGTGTCTGCCACATCTGTGAATTCTAAATATGTTTCTCTTAGTCTCTTCTTGGCTCCAGTGTAGTTAAATATATAACCCTACTATTAAAATATTTTTGAGGATACTGAAACAAGCTATTTTCTTATTTTTAGGGTTTTAAATCCAAGAAATCACCTGGGAATGACCAAGTTGGTTGCAGTAAGATGGGGCAAGCTGGGAATGGTTGATGCCTCAAACTGCGCCCCCTCCCAGAATGGCACAGATGCTAGTGAGATAGGCACAGCTGAAGGGACTTGGAGCACAGGCCCAGTTTCTGGGCTAAAAGCAGTCTAATGTAGCAGGCGACCCATGACGTCAGACAGCTATGGCACAGGCCAGTTAACCGTGTGATACAGGCAGCATTAGGATGGTCAATGTTGGGTGAACTGAATGTCCCCTAAAGGTGCTCAAATCATCGGATGAGAATCCAGGCATAGGCAGTGCTTAGAGAGCCAAGAGGACAGACGGGCAATGGATGACAGAGTCATCTGTCTCCAGTAGTTGGAGCCAATCACTAGGAAAGGGTTTTGGCAGGACTCTGGGTTACGGAAGGGAGCCTGCCAAGACTAAGTCAGGACGCCCAGCCATAGAGGGAGTTAGGAAGCAGACAGGGACCCAAGGCAGGGCCTTAAACACAAGGAACAAATCCAAGACCAAGAGAGGGTCAAAGGAGAACTGTGGCTAAGAACATGTAGAACTGTTGCTTCCAGTTAGGGAGACAAAATCCAAGGTCAAGACAACATAAGCAGCAAGAATGCCCTGTTTCTGGGTCCTAGCGTATGGGGTTGGGGTTCCTGAGATAGTCCAGCTAAGGCCACAGTTTGTCCTAGAGCTCCGAGAAGATTGCACCACCAGATGGACATCAAGTGGCCCTAGAAGTAGGAGGATGAAGTTCTTTGAGACCAGGAGTCAGGCGAGGCCTGGCCCCCTACTGTGATGTCTGCAGCCAAGTGATCAGAGGTTCTTGCCAACCAATCCACTCATCCATCCCAATGCCTTCTTCATGGCCTTACACATTCCCACATCCCCCTGTCCCACTGACTGCCACCCTCGGCCTTTGGTGCACTTAAAAACAGTGATCACTTTCCTGCCCACTGGCCTTGAAAGGTGGCTGACTTCTGGGATGGAAAATAAGAACCAACCATTCCTGTAACAACACCCAGAGTCTCTGTCACCTGTAATTCACAGGGATGGAATTTGCAAGTCATTTGAAGGGCCTCTGTTTTGTAATATTTAAAATCATCTGTCTTATGCAAGAATTCCCTGCTTGCATAGTGTTGATGGCCTCTTCCCCTCTTTCCCTTCAGAGGATACTGTATGTATCTATTTTGATCGGTTTCCTGTTCAAAGTGCATTCTTTTCTCTTTCTATTCTAGCTTAGCTCCTTATTCATCTTCTCCCCTGTGCTCGTTTACTTAACTGTTGTTTTTGTTTTTTGAGTTTTTTTTGTTGTTGTTTTTTTTCCCCTGAGTTTGACCTTGGCCTGCTGCTTCATGCCACATGCCCACACCCCCACCCACGACAAGATTTGGATCTTGTCATTTATATTGACCACAGTGCCCGCTCTTTATTCCTTATGGCCCTTCCCTTACCCTTCTTTCCTTTCCATTTCATTTTGGTTTTAATCCTTCATTACCCAGCTTTTCCTGGCAAATGTCCAAGACCAAACTGCATATTTTTCTAATCTAAGCCTTCTCTCTTTTAATTCTTCTTTCCTTTCTCCCCTTTGCCCCGGCTTCCTGAAAGCCTGCCTCCGGATCCACATTGTGTCCCTATTTATGCCAATAACAAATACTTCATTTTCTGTTTTGAATAAATGGTGCTTTTCACCTAGTGGAGAACTCGTTTCTTCTTTGATAACACTTGTTTCTTCTTTGAAAACACTGTATTAGAAGAATCAGATAAACCCCTGTGGTACTTTTAATGAAATATTTCTGCATTCTTGTCACAGAATTCCAAATATGTGGCATCACGCATGTTCCGAGCCAGACTTCTGACCAGATGCCCTCAATCACACACAGCCTGTTTATGAGTTTTTCTCTCAAATGTGACTTCAGATATTAAGATGTCCCAAGTGATTAGACTCGCCAGCAGCCTCCTAAATACTCAGCCAAGGAAACCTGATACTGTTGGGAGAAGCCGTTCGGGGAGATTATTTTGCAGTGGTAAAAGTCAGAGGCCTCGTGTCTGCAGAACTTTGTTCACTTCTCAGAAGTCCTTTGACTGTGCGATATGGGGAAGTCTCTCTAAATCTCTTTGTCTCTCTCCAACTGCAATATGGAGGCAACAAATACCTCATTATGGGAACTCTATAAGAAAAATATTACAAAATATCAACAAAATGCTTTGAACTTCTTGTATGTTTCACCACATTAGATCTGGCAGACCACCGTCCCTCATCCCAGTCCCTCACTCTGCGGCAGAGAACTGATAGGTGCGGTTCGGCCAGCCAGAGGGCAGGGGCACTGCTCTTTGTGAACCTGCTGGGGCTGGGGCAGTACTGGGGCTGGTACAAACCCCTCCCTCCCAGGCCTGTCCCAGGCAGCCAGGAACATTTCCCTGGCTACCCATTATTTGACACATCTGGGAGCTCATGTTTTCCCAGAGGCTGTATATTCCTTGATGCTCAAGTTAATAGGAGGTCAATGGAGAATAATGATACAGAGGCAGGATGACATGGTGGTTAAAGAATATGAATTTAGGGGAGGCTGAGGGGGGAGGATTGCTTGAGGCCAGCAGTTTGAGACCAGTCTGAGCAAGAGCGAGACCCCATCTCTACAAAAATATAGGAAAATTAGCTGGGCGTGGTGGTGCACGCATGCAGTCCCAGTTACTCGGGAGGCTGAGGCAGGAGGATCACTTGATCCCAGGAGTTGAGGTTGCAGTGAGCTATGATGACGCCACTGCACTCTAGCTGGGGTGACAGAGTGAGACTCTGTCTAAAAAAAAAAAAAAAAGAATATGTATTTGGGAGCCAGATGTCAGAAGCCCTGAGTTTGACACCTGTCTTTGCCATGTGATAGATTTGTGTTTTGTGACCTCAGGCAAGTTACTTAACTTCTCTGTGCCTCAGTTTTCTCATCTGCATATTGAGAATAACATTATGAAGATTAAGCTAGTTAATATTTGGAAAGGACCTGCTTGGAACAGTGCCTGGCACATAGTGAGCACCCTAAAGTGTTCGTTAAATAGAAACATTGTTCCAAGGCCAGGCGCAGTGGCTCACTCCTGTAATCCTAGCACTCTGGGAGGCCGAGGCGGGAGGATCCCTCAAGGTCAGGAGTTCAAGACCAGCCTGAGCAAGAGTGAGACTCCGTCTCTACTAAAAATAGAAAGAAGTTAGCTGGACAACTAAAAATATAGAAAAAACTCGCCGGGCATGGTGGCACATGTCTGTAGTTCCAGTTACTTGGAAGGCTGAGGCAGAAGGATTGCTTGAGCCCATGAGTCTGAGGTTGCTGTGAGCTACGCTGACGCCACGGCACTCCAGCCCGGGCAACAGAGCAAGACTCTGTCTCAAAAAAAAACAACATTTGTTCCAATTCTAATGTTTTCAATGTTATACAATCTTAAAACTAATTAGGTAAGATATAACAAAGGATTGTTTAGAAGATAGCCTTCTTGTCTCTATAGCAGAAAGGATGTGGCGATGTGGAATATAAAATGTAAACATGGCAAAAATAAAATTATTTAGGGAGCCGCCAGGCAGACCATCAAAATGATCCTGCTGGCAAGATTTCACACTGCAAAACAATAACTTACTGATGGTTGTGCTGTTTATAACCGAAAGGAAGGAAGGATGACAGGGAGGGAGGGAGGGAGACAGAAGCGGAGGGAAAGAAGAGAGAGAAGAAAGAAAGTCCTCTCCGATTTTGATTTCCTTTTTAAAAATATAGATCCAAGATATTTACTGAGATCTTGTAGGAATTTGGGAAGTGCGCCAGATCGTATTTGCCCAGTATGGCTGCATCAATATATGTGTTCTCATCCCACATGCTCTTCTTTCAATGTGACACTGACACCCCTTCCACCGAGGAGTGGGGTCTGTATTCCCTCCTCTGGAACCTGGCAGAGGCTCACGAGTGCTCTGACCAATGGAGCATAGTGGAATGATGCTAACGTGACTTCCTTCCAAAGCTGGGTTGTGCAAAGGATACAGCTGCACTGCACGCTCTCTCAGGATGCTTGCTCTTGGACCCAGCCACCGTGCTGTCTGGACCACGTGGAGAAGGCCAAAACGTGTAGACGTACTGGCTGACAGCCAGCATCAGCTGCCAGATACATGAGTGACTGAGCCTTCAGATGATTCCAGCTCACAGCCACAGTCTTTCCAGCTGAGGTCCAGACACCGTGGAGCAGAGACAAGCTGTCTCTGCTGTCCCTTGTCTGAATCCCTGACTCACAGAAATCATAAGAGATAATAAATGATTATTGTTGTTTTAAGCCACTAAGTTTTGGAAGAATTCGTTATGCAGTAATACATAACTAATACAGGAAGCCTATAAGAAGGTAAAGAGTAGTTTCTAGGACATCAGAATTTTCCCATGGTGAATCCTAGTTCAGCCTTTGGGGTCCCTACCACTGTATATTTAAATATGTCCTGCTTAAATTAGCTAGTTCCTAAATCTTGTCAAACGAACTATGCTTGATTCAGGTCAAACTGTAATCTCTGAACAGGTGCTCTAGGTGGGGGTGTTGAAAGCCCCTCACAGGGATCCAGGGCTCCCTGACTCAGGCCGCCACCCAAAGACTTGGAGCAGAGGAAGATTCGCAACTTGAGAGTAATAGAAGGGGCCTGCTGTCTGAAGCCCATCGAAAGCACAGCCAACAACATTTGGAACTCATTTCCCGCTATTTTTGCTGTAAGTGCATATAAGAAATGTAAGAAAATATGATAAAAAACAGCTAAAAGGAAAAATCAACCAATTCTTCATTTTTCCTAATTAAATGTACAAGTAATCCATAGTTCTTTTTAGACAAATTAAAAAGTAAAAATTCAAAAAAAAATTTAAAAGCTACCCTAATCCCACCACCCAGAAATAACCACTCCTAATATCTTGGTGTATTCTTTTTGTTTGTTTGTTACTTTTATTTTCAATTGACAAATAATAATTATATATGTTTATGGGGTACGGATGTGATGTTCTGATACACATATACATTGCGGAATGAGCAAATCAGGCTAATTAACGTATCCATCACCTCACATACTTATCATTATTTTGTGGTGAGACCATTTAAAATCTACTCTTTTAGCAATTTTGAAATATATAATACATTATTATTAACTATAGTCACCATGCTGAGCCATAGATCGTCCGAACTCATTCCTCCTATCTAACCGAACGTTTTACCCTTTGACTAACATCTCCCCGTTCCCTGTTAACCCCCAGCCCTCAGCCTCTGGTCACCACCATTCTGCTCTCTGCTTCTGTGAGTTCAACTTTTTGAGAGTCCACATATGTGAGATCATGCAATATAGCTTGGTGTATTCTTTAAAGAAATATTATATCAGTATTAGAAATTCTTTAAAGAAATACTATATAGGTATATATGGGGGTAGCCATGCAAAACATTCAATTTTGTATCCCACTTTTCTCACTTAACAATATATTTGTAGATCTTTCCATGTCAATAAATATAGCTCTACATTATTATTTTAATGGTCACGAAGTAACCTATCGATTGACTGTACCATATTTAATTCATTCAATTTCTTGGGAATTTTGTCATTTCTACTTGCTTTCTTTTATGCAGCCTTGCAGTGAACATACCTCTATGCACACAAATCTGATTATTTCTTTCTGATAAATTCCTAGAAGTAGAATTATATGATCAAAGGGTCTGAACTTTATAGGTCTTTCAACAGACAGCACTACACTGCCCTCCAGAAAAGTTATGACAAGTTACGTGTACGCCAGCAGTATATGAGAGGACTCTTGCTAACATACAGCTTTATTGTATTTTAACTTGGCTTATCTTATAAAAAGAAAAATTATGTACTGTGTAATTGCATTTTTAAAGTTGAACACATTTTTGTTTTGTTTTTTGGTCATTTGTAGTTATTCGGGAATTGCCCATTCTTGTTCTTTACCTTTTTTATTAATATTTATTTATTTATTGAGACAGGGTCTTGCTCTGTCACCCAGGCTAGAGTGCAGTGGCATCATCATAGCTCACAACAACCTCAAACTCCTGGGCTCAAGTGATCCACCTGCTTCAGCCTCCCAAGTAGCTGGGGCTACAGGCACCAGACCACCATGCCTGGCTAATTTTTCTATGAATATTTTTTGTAGAGACAGGGTCTTACTCTTGCTCAGGCTGGTCTCAAACTCCTGACTCAAGTGATCCTCCCGCCTTGACCTCCCAAAGTGCTAGGATTACAGGCGCGAGCAACCACTCCTGGCCCTGCCTTTTTTTAAGAATGCATATGGAATCCTCCCTTGGTATCCAATGGGAGATTGGTTCCAGGGCCCTGCGGATGCTCATGTCCCTGATAGCAAATGGCATAGTATTTTCATATAACCTATGCATATCCTCCCATAGACTTTAAATAATCTATCTACAGGTAACTTATAATACCTAATACAATGTAAATACTACATAAATAGTTGTTATACTATATTGGTTTTTATTGGTATTATTTTTATTGTTGTATTGTTATTTTTTATTGGTTTTTTTCCTCAAATATTTTCATCTCACAATTGGTTGAATCTGCATATGTGGAACCTGCGGGTAGGGAGGGCCGACTGTATACTTTTTAATTGATTTGCATGAACTATTTATATGTAAAGCTAGTAACACATTGTCTATCACAGATACTGCAATTATTTTTCTTAAGTGCTCATTTGTCTTTTGATACTTTTGATATTATTAGTGATGTTTCTTTTCTTCCAAATTTTCTAAATAGAAAAAACCTTCACACCTACTGATGATAAAGAAAAGCGTCTGTTATTAGCAAACGCCATACACGCAGAGACTTGGAGGAACAAAAACCTCAGGGGAAGGTTGTCCTGGGTGATGCTCTTTGTTCATTTTTGTACTTTCCAGATTTACTAAAATGAATAAATAACTTTTATAATCTTAAAAAGTATTCTGAAGACTTCATTTTTCTTTTTTTTTTTTTTTCTTGTAAAAAGGCATCTATTTGGCTTTTAATATAAAATGACTCAAAGAAACACAGAAAGAACATATCATACAAGCCAGGTGCTGAATAAAAAAAAAAAAATCCCAACCAACAAATTTGTCATATTCCCTGTCTTCGGCCT
>CAUYSK010051660.1:0-16196 GCA_963575035.1 Avahi laniger | reverse complement strand
GAGTTCGAGACCAGCCTGAGCAAGAGTGAGACCCCACCTCTACCAAAAAATAGAAAGAAATTAATTGGACAGCTAAAAATATATATAGAAGAAATTAGCCGGGCATGGTGGCGCATGCCTGTAGTCCCAGCTACTCGGGAGGCTTAGACAGTAGGATCGCTTGAGCCCAGGAGTTTGAGGTTGCTGTGAGCTAGGCTGACGCCACGGCACTCGCCCCAGGCAAGAGAGTGAGACTCTGTCTCAAAAAAAAAAAACAAACAAAAAAAAAACAAGTCCAATGACCCTACCTTGACAGATAGGCATAGACTACTAGAGAGCATGTACCAGCTGGAACAAGACTGCCCCAAGGTCAATGTTGGGTCCTGCCATTTCCCAGCCACCTATCTACTCTTGGTGAGTTATTTCACTTTTATGAGCCTCAGCTTCCTCATCTGGAAAATGGGTATGGTCATACGACTCAAAGGTGAGGTATACATCAGTGTCTAACTCTATAGGCTCTATCTAGTTAAACAAACCTGTGGGTTAAATCTCGCCTCTGGTACTTTCTACCTGTTTGACTTCAGGCAAGTTACTCAACCTCAATGAACTTCAGTTTCCTCATCTGACAAAGTGGATGAAAACCTCACAGGTTATGGTGTTAATTAAATGAGATACTGTCTAGGATACACCTAGCGCATAGTAGACATTCAGTGGGGGAGGCTGTTGCAGTTATTTGCATTGCTTCACAGAAGGAACAAAGACCACAGTTTGACAGTAAAGGCAGAGTAGTGCTTGGGAAGAAGCAGCTTTGTCCCAGATCAGGTTTTGACGCTGCCAGGTGTATGTGTAGCCAATGGGGGTCAATCTCACTACCCCTAACGGGTTTCTGTCTGTCACGCATTCCTGCTGAGAAGGTTTAAAAATTCCATGCATTCCAGCACACTGCCCTTGTCAGCAGCACTTCCATTCGTACCGCCTTGCACCTTCTGCTGTGCCTTAAGAAGATATAGACACTCTGAGACACAAATCAGAGCTCCTAGCTACCATGTGCCAGGCACTGTACCAGGCACTTCACCACAAGCCTATGAGGCAAGACTTGTTATCCCCGTTTTATTGATGGGAAAACTGAGGTTCAGGTAGATTAACTGGCCCAGGATGACAGACTAAGAAGGGACAAAGCCAGCACTCGGCCCAGAACAGACTCTGAAGCTTGTATACCTCCGCTGCTGTCTATACTGCCGCCTCTGAATCCACAGAATCGCCACACTCGTACCACTCTTGAAACCTAATCATTTGGAGCAGGGCAAAGGTCGCTGGCCAACTCCTTCACATCCAGAGCAGTACCCTTGCTCTGGAGGATCATGCAGCAGCACAACTGCAGAAGACTGTAGCTGTCACCTTTGTGTGGTGAAGACAGGTCACATGACTTGCCCAAGGGCACACAGCATATTTAAGAGGCAAAGCTAGAAGCAAATCCATGTCTCCCCCGACTTCTGACTTCCAGGTCAGTACGCCTTAGCCCACATCCCAGAGCTGCCAGGACCCCCTTCCGGTTCTTGCTCTTTCTCTTCCTGTTGATTTGACCAGTCATCGATCCTTCCATCAGGTGACATGTGGTACTTATCTCATACCTTCCCCGCCACTGTCCTATGCCCTCTAGGAGATGCAAAAGAAATAGGAAATGTGGCCCCGCTGGTGGGAGTACAACACCAGTGTGTGGTTCTGGACCCCTCCACATCACAGGGCAAGCCCTTCAGATGCCATGCGTCTGAGCAGGTAGGCAAGGTTTACATAACGCAAAACAGAACATCTGAATGCAGAAGGTGCCATCCACGGCCCAGAGAGAAGGTGCCAGAGAAAGTCAGAGGAAACAGAAGCCAGTCATCCAAGAAAGCTTCGTGGACAAGGGGTGATTTGGGCTGAATCTCGATGACTCTTAGAGAGAAATATAAAGACAGAAACATAAACAAAAATCAGTGATTGACAGAGGGAGAGAAAAGGAGAATACTCAGAACAGCAGAAGAAATAAAGGAGGGAGGGAAGGGATCTTGCTGGGACCTGGGACAGGTTGACCCTGGTCAGTCCTTGTTTCACACTGTTCATGATGGCTCAGGAGTCACTTTGCCTCACAGGCAGAGGACGGGAAGTGACCCTCTCTCAAAGCCCGTTTCAGCCCTGGGATTCTAGGGTTACCTTGCTCCAAGGCCTTCTAGTCTTGCCTTTACAGACAGGGCCACGGGCGGCCCTCTGGGACTTGGGGAGAGGTAACCCAGTCCGAGCTGCCCACACCTGTTCCAACCTCCCCTGGCCACGTTGACCACCTCTTGATTAGCTCCGTGGGCCCCTTGCCCCAGTGTCAGCCCACCCCCTCCTCCTGAGTCACCTTGCCACCTGCTTCCTTTTCACCGGCTCCCTGGCTGCTTCCATGAAGGAAACAAAAATCTCCACGCTGCCAACTGGCATCGACACTGACGCGTGGCTCCAGACCCCCACACATCACCAGGCAAGACTCCAAACTGCCCCAAGCCTGTGCCCTGGCCCTTCCACAGAGCTGCCCTTCCAGACTTCGCTTCCTCCAGATGACCCCAGCCCTTGTGCTTCTCCCAGTCAGCGCCCTCAGCTCCTGTTTCACTGAGAGGCCAGAAACCATTTGGCATGGCCTCCTATCCCCTCCCCCTCTCCCTCCTCTGCTGGGAGAGGGGTCCCTCCTTCCAGCCAAGCCCAGTACCACATGTATGTACGGGACCCCACCCATCCCGGCCCTCCAGGGAGCCCCTCTGTCAGTTACCCCCTGCTTGAGCCTCTCGATTTGGCTCCTTCCCCTCCTTCTGTAAGCACAGCACGGCCGCAGCATCCTCAAGCAGCGACAACCAGCTTCCCCGGACCCTGCTGCCTGTCGTCTTCCCCTGCGGCCAAACCGCTCGGAGGTGTACGCCTGGGCTAATCACCACCTCCCTGCTTCCCTTTCACCCCTGGCGGTCTGGCCCAGTCCCCCCTGACCCTCCCCGAGGTCTCCAGTGACATCCACATCTCCCCATCTAGGGCTGCCTGCCTCTCTGCGTCACCCAGAACCTCTGAACGTTTTCCTTCCTCTTCTTGGAGCCCTTTCCTTTCCTGCTTGTCTTGCTGGCTACTCTCCCTCCACTGGCCTCTTAAACGCTGGACAGTTTGGGGTTCTAGACTGGTTCTTTTCACTTCTCGCACTACACGACCTCCCTCGGCGCTCTCTCTGAGAGACAGCAAGCGTGGTGGGAAGAATATCAGCCCGACAGTCCCAAGTTTACATCCCAGCCCTATCTGTGGGAAAGCTCGGGCAAGTTGCTTCGCTCCTTTGAACTTCGCTTTCCTCATCTGGAAAACAGGGAGGATAAAATTCCACCCTTGCAGCTTGTTGGAGTGTTACTGATGACGACTTGCGGAAGATCCAGCACAAAGCAGGTGGACAGCCCCTAGTAGGGCATTATGGCTCCAGCCACCACCAATATGCTGATGACCCTCAAGTCTATATCCCTAGCCCCACTTTTCTGCTAGTGTGATTCTGTATGTCCAGTTTGCAGACCTATAGCTCTAGCTCCCTCCTTTCTTTTCTATCTAGTCTTATATTTCCACCTTCTTATAGATATTTCCAGTGGTATTTTTCAAGACCTCAAACTGAACCTACCCCCACCAATCTCATCGTCCCTCTCAGCACTCTCCCGACCTGTCCTCTTCCTTCCATCCCCATCTTGAAGTTAATGGTCTCATAACCCACTCAGTGGCCCTGCTGGGTTCCTTGGAGTCCTTAATTAACGACTCTGTCCTCCTCTCCATCTAACGGGCCACCAGATCCTGAGGGTGCAACTCCCAAAACCTCCCTCGAATCCATCCCTCCCCTCCAGCCCTCTTGCTGCTGCCACGGTTCAGGCACCTACTGTGTGTCTTGAGGACCACTGTCTGACACAGCTGAGTTCTAACTCCTTGGCATGGCATACGTGTCCCTCTGTGCCAGTCCCGAACCTCTCTCTTCAATGACATGTCGTTTTTCTCTTCTGAGTTGCAGGCACCATGTTCCTGTCAGCTGGAAACCCACTATTATCTTTTAAGATCCAACTTAAATGGTACCTTGTCTGTGAAGTCTTCTTACTGCCCCAGTAAACTTGGAGCTCAGTGCTCCTTGAAACCTGCCCCAGTGATGGTCCTGGCCAGGTTGTACTGCAATAGTCTGCTTATCTTCCACTAGTCTGTCAAACCTTTGAGGGCAAGACCCATATGGATCACTACTATATCCCCAATCCCAAGCATATTTCTGGCACATAGTTGTGCTCACTGAATGTTTGTTGAATGACTGAAAGAATCAAGAAATGGTGAGTTCATGCAAACCCCAAGGAGAAGTAGAGCATTCCCTGACCTTGTCTCCCTGTCTCCCACCAGTCTGAGGGTGCTTCAGGTTGCCCAAAGAACCAAGGGAAGCAAAGATTGTGGAATGGAGGGCAGAGTGGAAACCCTAAGCTGAAGAAAGACCATGGAGATGGGGGGACCTGGAGGAACTCTGGCCAGACACTCTCAGATTCTGGAAGACAAAAACACATAGCTGGAACCTTCCGAGCCAGAGCTCAGGATCTCCCCAAAGGTCTAGAGAATTGGATGATGGCACTCTGGATAAAGAGCCAGAGGCAGGAGACTGGGCAAGAAGCAGCCTGAGTGAGCAAAGGCCTGGCCCAAAGCACATGGAGAGGGGTCCACAGGCAGCTCCCATCTGAGCTCTGGGGAGGCAGACCCAGGAGGCAGAACCCCGACTGAGGCCACTTGAAAGTCCCTGGGGGATTCTCTGCCACCTCATCAAAGATCTTTCCTATTGATGCTTAAAGTGCCATCATTAGAAAGTCACTTCTTTGAGCTAAACCTCATGTTCTTGGCCCCAGCTACAAATATGCCCACGAGAGAGGATGACGGGATTAAGACTTTGCCAGTTAAAACTTCAGTTATCACTAGACGCCTTAACAACTGTGTTCTGAGTGGCAGAGGAGGGGGCTGTAGAACTTTCATAATGAACTTCCAAACTTTGCTGAGAGCTGGCTTGGCTCCCTGCCCACAGGAGAAGCTGGAGAGGTGCAGAAGGACCTGTCCATCTACCAAAACCATTTTTATGGTATCCCAGATTGAAGAAAGAATCGGTGGAGGGATTGGACAAAGTTCAAGGTATTCAAGACCCAGATTCGAGTAGACTGTAGAGTGAATTGCTGTAAAACAAAGCTTACAATAGCATCTAAAGACCCAATAACATCTATTATATTTTCAGAAAAGGGCTCTCATAGGACTGAAAATCCTTCTGAAAGAAGCTGAAAACCTGTAGCAAAAAGGGGTCCTTGGAATGTTTGCCAGCTATGTACTTGTGCTAAGTGTTGATATCTTTACAAAACTTTGCCTGCTTTTTTTGGCACGAAGGTCTCCCTTCCTCCCGCCACCTTTCCTCCTCTGAGCCGACTTGGCAGAGCTAAGGAACATCACAGTCAGGCTGAGATTCTTTGGTCCCCTGATCTGGTCCTGCAAAATTCAGTCTGCGGGAAGCTGCAGTGTGCTGGAGAACAAACTCTTCCTAGGGGCCCTGACCCTGACCCAGCGATGTTCCACCTCTTGATCAGCCTAAGAGCTACTCAAGAGGGAGAGGAACTCATTCTAATCCTCTTCTGCCTTCGCCCTTTGCCTGTGGTCCCCGGTCCAGTGCTGCTGGGATCGATGGGACCAAGCTGCAACGCCGCCCTTCACCAGTAGGTGCCGCCATCTAACATACCATCCTCCAGCAGCCCTCGGCGAAGTGGGGAAATCAGACCTCCGGGAGCCTACTCAAGGAACACAGCGAGCGCCGCAGACAAGCTTGCAAATAAAATGATTGCAAGTGAGATGCACTCACACTGGTGAAGTTAATACGTAAAATTAATTGAATGTGTGTTTCTCGATAACCACAGACTCAACGTTTGACACGTGTTGTGCACTTACTCTGTGCCGGGACTTGGAGGGTGCGAGGATTCAAAGACCACAACCGCTCTCCTTTCAAGTCTGTAACTGGGCAGGGGAGAGAAATTTGCATCTAAGTAATCAGGATGTAAGGCAGAATGTGGTACATGTCCAAGTATGGAGGTGCCAACGTAAAATTCTAATGAGGGCATAAAGGACGCAGATTGATTCCAGCTGTCACGGGGACGACTGACTGGAGGAGAAAGGGCCTAGCGCAGACCTCGAAGGGCGCACGGAATTGCCGTCCGCGGAGCTGGGTGAAGGGGCGAGGGCTTTCCTGGTGGCGGGAGCGAGGCGAGCGAGGACTTGGAGCGGAGAACGTCTTCAGGGAATTAATAACGTGGTTCGGTCAGAGACAAGCACTTCGGGAGTGGGAGGAAGAGCTGGAAGGCGGGATGGGGCCCGACGCCGAAGGGCCGCCGTCGCCGCCGGCGCTGCCCGGGAGCCGGACCGCGGCGACTTCGCGGCAGAGGGGCGGCGTGGCTGGCTCGTGCACGGACTGGCTTCGTGCGCGCTGCAGGGTTTCTTCGGTGTGTTGATTTTCAGTGAATTTGGTTCCTCATGGATGCAGGAAGGGAACAGAAAGGAGAAGAGGAGGAAAGCGACTTAAAAAGAAGGGACAGGCAGGGAAATAACGGATAGAAGGAAAGAGAGATGGAGCAGGCGCGAGGGAAAGAGAAGGAGGCGGCGGGGAGGCGGCAGGGCAGACACTGCGCTGGGAGGAGGTTCTGCTCAGGCCGAGCTCGGGGAGCTGTTTGGGCCTTTCCAGGCCAGCGGCCTCTGGCTGCAGGCCCTGGCCGACCGCAGAGGACAATGCGAGGCGAGTTTGTTTGGTAATGTGTTTTCTGCTGGCCCTGTTTGTTTGTTTTCTGTTTTTCTGGCATTGGACACGTCTGGGATGGAGGAGGAGGAGGAGGACGGGGGTGGGGCTGGCACTGGCACTGACAGCGGCCCTCTGGCCAGGCGCTGGTAGGATCCTTTAGTGGGGGCTTGTGGGCACTGTTGCTGGACTTTTGATGTCCCCGGGAGGGGCCTCTGTGTGGATGCCCAGAGCCAGGTGGCCTGTCCAAGCCTGGAGATGGTTTGCTCCAAGCTTTTGTCCCTACTCTGGCAGGAAAGAATTAGTCCCTGAGGCCCGGGCTCCCTGCCTGTGTAGCCAGGACGTCGTGCTGGGCTGGGCAGCCTGCGGGGGTAGCAAGAACAGCGGCTCCCAGCTTGGCGCTGGGGTGTGCAGGGGGCGTCCACGAGAGCCGGTCTGCTCCCCAGCCCTGAGGACGAGTCTGGCTTTCTCACTCCTGTCCGCAGCCCTTAGAAGCCAACCTAACGAGCACTATTAAAGTTAATGAAACACAAGGATTCCTCCATTTGCTCAGTTACAACTCTTTACGAGTTTGCTCCCTCTTGCAGCGGAGATTCATTTGAGTTGCCAGGGCTTGGTCTTTGTCCCCTAATTTTTATTGGCTCATTAACAAGATCAGATGCTTTGGGCTGACCAGGAATATCTGGTACCCAGGTCCAAACAAGCCCCATTGAGTCTCAGGCGACCTTCTGATTCCAAATTAGCCTAAGAACACCCTCTGTTGCCCTTCCTCCCTTTGCAGCTTCCCCACTTCCTAACTCAGCTTTATATGCAGGTACAGCAGAGGCAGAGATTTCAGAAGTTAGGAGACGCTTTCCCATCCCCTTCAGAATGTGTCTCAGCCCACTGAGGTAGAGAAGTTCCCCTGGTAAGAGCTCCAGTTCCTTTGGTTTAAGAGCTTTACTCCCCAATAAAATGGAAATATACTGAATCTTATTAGTCATTTACATGTTGGTGTGAATTAGTTCATATTGTCACATAGGTTTCAAGGGAATTTGGCAGTCTCCTAAATTGTAAACAAACTTTGTCCCTGGTATTCATTTTTCCAGAGAGAGGTTTTCTATAGGTTTCCTCAAAATTTCCAAAAGACCCCCTACACATCCAAAATGTTAACAGCCTGTATATTAATGGAAGAAGAATGGTCCATAACTGGGGCACAGGAAACAAACTCTCCCACCTCCAACCATCTGCTTAGCCAGCCGTGCCCCTGAGGAGGTACCTTCCCCTCCTCTTTGGAGACATTTCCTCATCCACAGACCTCCCATCCATTGTCACCACAACTCAATCAGGTCTTTCCTAAATCTTAAAACCAACCTCAAGTTGGAGGGGAGGGGGCAAGAGGAGAGACCCTCGAGGGCTCTCCATGTTGATTTCCATGCCAAGGCTGTAAATGATAGGTTTCCATGCTGCTGTAAATACTCATGAACTCGCTGTAAGTGCAGGGCATCACATGCTGCGGGGCCCAGATCCTCTGCTGCCCATACAGGCCCCAGCGTTCGGGAGGTCAAGGAGGAGAGGAGCACCGAGCTGGCAGCAGTTGGCATGACAGAGGCCGGCAGTGGCTATGGGGGAAGAGGACACACTTGGAGCTGGTCTCTGTTACCCCACATCCTCCCCCACAGAGCAGGTGGCCTCTGCAGTGATGCCTTGGCATGACTCCTCCTCTGCTCGGCCAGCCTGACTGTGCTTTTGGGTTACGGTATTATCTCCAGAAGGCCCTGGTTAAAATTCAAGGGGGCTTCTTGGAAGATGAGTTGGCCCAGTTGGCTGGCTGTCACCCAAGGGAAAGCAGAGACCCCAAAGCAGGGAGGATGAGGTTTGGGCCACAGGGAGAGAGATTCAGGCGGTTCAATGCAATAGCTCTGTGAAGTTAATTTAAATGGCTTTCCAGGTGGTTTCCCTAACTCCACTCTCAGGGCCTGAGAATCTGTCCCTCACACAGAGGCCAGGCTCATCTTGAAGCCGGGATTCACAAGCTCAGCGCTATTGACATTTGCCGTGGGGCTGTCCTGTGCATCGTAGGACATTTGGCAGCATCCCTCTATGTGCTAGATGCCAGTAGCTCCCCCTCCCCCAGCTGTGACAACCAAAAATGTCTCCAGACATTGTGAAATGTCCCCTGGGGGAGAGGAGCAAAATCATACCCCCCACGTTCCCTGCCCTCTGCTTCACTGAGAATCTCTGTCATAAGTCAGCTCACGTTACTCCCTCGTCAAAGTCTCACAGTGGCTTCCCATTGCTCCGAGCATGAAATCCAGCTGCCCAACGTGGTCCTCAAGGCCCTGTGTAGTCAGCCTGGCCTCACTCCCAGCCTTGTCTGGTGCCCCTCTGCTCCCATCCGCCATCACCCGTTAGCCACATGACCCTTTTAGATGCACCTAGACAAGCCAAGCTCTCTCTTGGACAGGGGGGAGATGGAGCCACGTGGCAGATTTGGGATATGTTTTTGAGGCCTTAATTTCTTTGGAATTTAGTGGAAAGCCTTTTCATAGGTACTTATGATGACTTGTAAATATGTGACTTACTGAATTATTTTCTTTTGTTTTCCCATCTCCCCCAGCTAGAATGTAAACTCCTTGAGAGCAGGGACCATGTCTAGCTTGTTCACTCTTAGATTCCCATCACCTCCCACACTGCCTGCCACCCGGGAGACCCTCAGTGATTATCAGGGGAATGAATGAGTAAGGGTTCAGGGAGGGAGAGCGACTCTTCTGGAAGGCCAAGGGAAGGTTTCTTTGGCATGTTGAAGCTTGAAGCTTGGGTAGGAAGGGTGGAGGGTGCTGCGGGACACAGTTTAGGGGTTGGCAGAAGCAAAGGCCCAAAGAATAGTGCAGTGGCCAAAATGTACTGTGATTAACCCAAGGCTGCAGTCCCCAATCCATGGGCTGCAGCTGGGTACCTGTTCGTGGCCTGTTATGAACCCAGCCCTGCATCACCGCCTGTGCTCCGCCCCCCAACCCCTTCCCCGTGAGCCTCCACCGTCTGTGGAAAAATTGTCTTCCACGAGACTTAGGCACCCGGGCCGCACAGCAGGAGGTGAGCAGCAGGAGAGCCAGCGAAGCTGCATCTGTACTGACAGCCGCTCCCCATCGCTGCCATCACCGCCTGAGTTCTGCCTCTGCCCCCACCCCCCTCCCGGTCCATGGAAAAATTGTCTTCCATGAAACTGGTCCCTGGTGCCAAAAAGGCTGGGGACCACTGACCCATGGGACATGTAAACAGCAGGAGCTTGGTATGGAGCAGGAGGACAAATCTGGCGTGAATAGGGCTTTCAGGCTGAGTGGATCCAGAGGGTGAAGTACTGGAGTCCCCTGCATTGTTGAGGTGGTGGGGAGGGAAGTCAGCCAGGTTAGAGTCTAGTGAATCTGCAGCCAAACCAGGGAAGGTTCTGGTTGCTGAGTCTGGAGCCTGGACTTGGCTGAGCCACTGAAAGGTAACGATTGTTCCTACCCTGGTATCTGATGTAGGGGACCCTGGCTTCTCTGATCCCCTCGGTTCCCTGGAACCAGCCCTGCGACCATAAGGGAAGTTGAGGAACGGACCAGACACGTGAGCCTACAACAGCACAAAGAACGCTGGGACCCAGACGGGAGAGGCCTGGGGCCCGATTCCATCTTCCCTCCCTCTCTTGATGTGTGGCCTCGCTCAAGGCATCGGACCACAATGGACCTCCGTGTCCTTCTTTTAAAAACAGAATTAACAATACCTGCCCCATTCAGAGGAGAAATGAGGTCATGTTTGTGCAGAATTGTGAACTCATTGCAGACAATGAGTGTATTCTCCTTAACAGTAACAATAATAATCATTACTGCAAATCTAACCAGTAAGTATATCTCCTCAAAGCTGGAGTTGGGCCCCTCTGTTAGAATAGCAATTAAAGTTTTTAAAAAAAATCTCTAGGTGTGGGAATTTTCTGGCCCCATTTTGCTCTCTGGGGTTCACAGAGTTGATATCGTTGTGGGAGGGAGAGAGGCCTGCAGCGATCATTCATTTCCATTCCATTCAATTGTACTCATTGTATCTCTCTTGTCCTTCAGTTCTCCCCAATGGGTTTTGCAATTTCTCATCCTCCTCCGAAGAGAAAGAAATCCCCCAGACTCCCCATCTCTACACCCACCCAGTGTCCCCTTCACTAACAGAGACAGTGACCTGGGCATCTGAGCACTGGCCACAAGCACTGCGGAGTGGTGGCCTAACTGAGTACCTGAGTCTCTCTCCACCCCTCCCGTGTGGTGGGCCGATGACCCCCAAGCAGGGCAGTGCATTCGGAGACCCCAGGAGAGGGGCTCATGGATTCTCAGGGGACTCTGATGCAGACAGCCCAGCACCTGTCTGAATTTGGGGATCATCAGGTTTTCAACCCTCAGTTGTGAAATGTGTGTTGTGCAAGGAGCAGAGTGATGCTTATACAAAGGCATTGTTGAAGTTTGGGTCAAGCGGGCAGATGACCCTCTCTCCTGTCCCAATCCACAAAATGACAGAAAAACGATTGGAACAAATAAAATAATAAATCTATTAGAGTGTGAGAAAACAAGAAAGGACCATCATCAGATCAGAAATGTTGCATTTCTGAGAGATAAAGATAAACAGCATCAAAGCTATAAAGAAAGAAAGGTGGAGGAAATCACAGCTAAACCACGAAGGAGAAGACTGCTGTGGAGGGAGGAATGGTGTGTGGCACTCCGAGCCTGAGACAACAGACTAGACTCAAAAAAATCAGAGGAGGTCCCAGGGGTGTTCCTGGGCACCTGTGTGTGCAGCAGTTGGCAGCAGTGGACAGCCCCTGCGGCTGAGTCTAGAGAGGTGAGCAGTTCTGCACGTAGCTACCGATGCCTCGAGAGAGGAATTGGGAGCCCCACGCTGGGTGAAAGGCTGCCAGAAGGCCACTCCCCTCTCTCCCACCCTCAATAGCCAGAGACAGGCTGCACTGGACAGAAAGCTGCAAACAAGGATGAGCAGAACATCAAGAATCACCAACAATTTAAGGAAAACCAAAACCACAATAGGGAGTAGCTCTAAGCCAATAATGTCCAATAGAACTTTCTATGACAATGGAAATGTTCTATATTTGAGCTGTCCGATATGTAGCCACACACCACATGTAGCTATTGAGCACTTGAAATGTGGCTGTTGCAACTAAACGAACGAAATATTTAATTTAATTTAATTTTAATTAATTTAAAATTATTTTTATTTTTTTATTTCAGAATATTAAGGGGGTACAAACTTTTTGGTTACATGAATTGCTTTTGTACAGTTTGAGTCAAAGTTATGGTGTGTCCATCACCCAGATAGTGTGCATTGTATCTGTTAGGTGTCAATTTACCCATCCCTTCCTGTCCCCTCCCACAGGCTTGATCTGTAAGTTTTAATTTGGTAGTGAGTACATATGGTTTTTGTTCTTCCATTCTTATGATACTTCACTTAAAAAGATAGTCTCCAGTTCCATCCAGGTTGTTACAAACGGTAATAGTTCACCATTTTTTTTAAGGCTGAGTAATACTCCATGGTATACATATACCACATTTTATTGATCCACTCGTGTATTGATGGGCACTTGGGTTGTTTCCACATCTTTGCAATTGTGAATTGTGCTGCTATAAACATTCGAGTGCGTTTCTTTTTTATAGAATATCTTTTTTTCCTTTGGGTAAATACCCAGTAGTGGGATTGATGGATCAAATGGCAGGTCTACTTTTAGTTCTTTGAGGTGTCTCTATATTACTTTCCATAGAGGTTGTACTAGTTTGCAGTCCCACAAGCAGTGTATAAGAGTACTTTTTCTCTGCATCCACATCAGCAACCATCTGTTATTTTGGGACTTTTTAATAAAAGCCATTCTCATTAGAGTTAGGTAGTAATATCATTGTGCTTTTGATTTGCATTTCCTTGATGATTAGAGACACTGAGCATTTTTTCTTGTGTTTGTTGGCCGTTAGTCTATCTTCTTTTGAAAAATTTCTGTTCATGTCTTTTGCCCCCTTTTTAATGGGGTTTAATTTTTTTCTTGCTGGTTTGTTTGAGTTCTTTGTAGATTCTGTATTTTCTCCCATTTTGTAGGTTGTCTATTAGCTCTATTGATTGTTTCCTTGGCTATGCAGAAGCTTTTTAATTTAATCAGGTCCCATTTATTTATTTTTGTTGTTGCTATGATTGCCTTTGGGGTCTTCTTCATAAATTCTTTACCTAGGCTGATATCTATAAGAGTTTTTCCAACCTCTTCTTCTAGAATTCTTATAGTTTTGTGCCTTAGGTTTAAGTCTGGTATCCATGAAGAATTAATTTTCGTGAGTGGTGAGAGGTGCGGATCCTGTTTCAGTCTTTTACATGTGGCTATTCGATTTTCCCAGCACCATTTATTGAATAGGGATTCCTATAGCTAGAAAATCCCAATGATTCTACCAAGAGATTCCTGGAATTGATAAATAAATTCAGTAAAGTCTCAGGTTACAAAATCAATGTACACAAATCAGTAGCATTCCTGTATACCAACAACAGTCAAGCTGAGAGTTAAATCAAAGATTCAATACCTTTCACAGTAGCAACAAAGAAAATAAAATACCTATGAATATATTTAACCAAGGAGGTGAAAGACCTCTATAGGAAGAATTATAAAACACTGAGGAAGGAAATTGCAGAGGATGTAAACAAATGGAAAACCATACCATGCTCATGGATCTGCAGAATCAACATTGTTAAAATGTCTATACTACCCAAAGTGATATACAGACTCAATGTGATCCCCATTAAAGTACCAACATCATTTTTGCAGATCTAGAAAAAATAATTCTATGCCTTGTATAGAATCAGAAAAGACCCCAAATAGCCAAACCAACCTTGAGCAAAAAGAACAAATCGGGAGGCATCACTTTACCAGACTTCAAGTTGTACTACAAGGCCATAGTAACCAAAACAGCATGATACTGGCACAAGAACAGGTACCTAGACCAATGGATCAGAACAGAAAACCCAGATATAAATCCATCATTATATTGCAATCTGGTCTTTGACAAAGCAGACGAAAATATACACTGGGAAAATTAAATAGCAAGCTGCTACTGTATTGGATAGCATAGATCTAAACATATAGAAGAGTTAATTCTGTAAGTAATAGAGATAATATAGCTAACAACAAAAACCAGTTTAGTTGGCATATAATTATTATCTTTAAGAGATGAAAAATAATATTAAATCCATTAAAAAGAATCACCAGAGGTCTTAGAAATTTAAAAATTGATAACTGAAATTTGAAAGTCAGTAGATGGTCTGAGATGGGTTTAATGATCCAGTTATTAGGAAGATTGAGCTGAGGAAGTCTCCTTAAACACAGTAAAAAGAGCAAAAAAAATGGAACGTCTGAGAGAAAAAATTATGATCCATCTGTGGGATAAGCATTAGAGAAGGAAAGGACTTCAGAGAACAGAAGAGGGGAAATAATTAAAGAGCTAACAAAAGAAAATTTCCCAGTTGCTGAAGAAAGAACTTAATCATTAGATTGACCATTCCCAGAAAAAAAGACTCAAACCTGGACACATTATAGTAAAATTTCAAAACAATAAAGATGAAAGAAGAAAAAGAAGAAGAAACCTAGAAGCTTCCGGAGAAAAAAAAGCAGGTCATTGATAGAATAATATTAAATTGGCATCAAACTGGATGTTACATGACAATAGAACATTATCTCCAAGGTCTGAAGGAAAATGAAATATTCAAGTGGGAGGGAAAAATTAAGACATTTTTTGTTTTACAAGGAGGAAGTTTGCCACCCTCATATTCTTTAAAGAATTCCCAGAGGAGGTGCTTCAATAAAAAAATAGTAAATTCAAGAAAGAGGAAGACGTGGGATGCCGAAACTGTGGTGAACAAAGAAACTAGTAAAACTTTTAGTGAAGTCGAAATAATTATTGAGGCATAATGTAAACATTTTAAAAACAACAATTTGGAGCCATAATCTACCGAGATGATCTCAACTTGGGAGGTGGCAAGTGGGGGAGGAAAGGAAAGTTAAAGCATGCTAAGGGAGAAACAGTTCTCGATTAGCTCTAGACATGGACAGAAAATCATAAGTTAAAGAATGTAGGATTTAAATTTAAGGGTAACCAACAGAAGAGAGAATTGGAAAATCAATTTCAGATTGTTAGAGTGAATTTAAAAAGGGGAAGAGCAGAAAAAATTTAGCAGGAAAAGAGAAGAGAAGACAAGGTAAAGAGGAAGCATAAAATAAAATGACAGGATAAGTCTAAAAATATCATTAGTAATACGTAAGAGAGAATTCCCCCATTGAAGGGCAAAACCCTGCTATACATATGCTGTTTACACAGATGGATTGAAACTGATCAACGAGAACATTTTGAATATGAACAGATGGGGGAAATATACCAAGCAAATGATAAAAAAATAAAGCAGGTATATTAGTATCAGACAAAATGGAATCCAAAGACAAAAAGCATTTAAAAAAACAATGAGATATACTGATAAAGGTTACATGACATCTTCCAAAATACACAGTTTCTGTGATTGTTTAGGCACCTAACAACTCAGCTTCAGAATACATAAAGCTGCGGGCTTGGGGGCTCACGCCTGTAATCCCAGCACTTTGGGAGGCCAAGGCGGGAGCACTGCTTGAAGCCAAGAGTTTGAGACTAGCCTGGGCAACACAGCAAGACTCCATCTCTACAAAAAATTAAAAAATTAGCCAGGTGTGATGGCACACACCTGTAGTCCCAGTTACTTGGAGGCTGAGGTGGGAAGATCGCTTGAGCCTAGGAGTTTGAGGTTACAGTGAGCTATGATTGTGCCATTGCACTTTAGCCTGGGCAACAGAGTGAGACCTTGTCTCAAGGGGGGAAAAATATATATATATATATATATATATATATATATATATATAAAGCAAACACTGATAGAAACCAAAGAGAAATGAACAAATCTATGTTCATGGATAAAAGCTTTAACAAACCTGTCTCAGAAATCTATGAGTTAAGTAGACAACAGTCATAATGAAAATAGGGGATTTGAGTAACATAATTAATAAACCTTTTTTTTTTTTTTTCTGAGACAAAGTCTCACTCTTTTGCCCAGGCTAGAGTGCCGTGGTGTCAGCCTTGCTCACAGCAACCTCAAACTCCTGGGCTCAAGCAATCCTCCTGCCTCAGCCTTCCGAGTAGCTGGGACTAGAAGCATGCACTACCATGCCTGGCTAATTTTTTCTATATATTTTTAGTTGTCCGATTAATTTCTTTCTATTTTTAGTAGAGACGGGGGTCTCGCTCTTGCTCAGGCTGGTCTCGAACTCCTGAGCTCAAACAATCCGCCCGCCTCGGCCTCTCAGAGTGCTAGGATTACAGGTGTGAGCCACCGCGCCCGG
>CAUYSK010051655.1:0-16158 GCA_963575035.1 Avahi laniger | reverse complement strand
CACTTGGGGTGCCCTAGCGTGGGACACTCTGAGCATGGGGGTTCTCTGGCGCGCGCGCACAGGAGGTGGGGCGCCCAGGCGCAGGGGTCACAGAACGTAGGCGCTCGAGGCGCATGGCACCGCGGGAATCCCGTGAGACGGGGTGCACACAAGGTGAGGTGTCCGAGGCGCGGGGCACAGGATGGACCCGAGGCGCAAAGTAGGATGCTCGAAGACAGGAGCGCCCTGGGAGTAGAGTATCAGAGGCGCGGGGACCGACCCGAGCAGTGCGGGGCACACGGCGCGCGCGCGCACGCTTTGGTTCCCGGAGCCCGGCTGCTGGCGTGGCCTCCACTGCGGCTGCGCAGCCGAAGGTCTGGGGCGGTGGGGGGAGGGGGGCGCCGGGACTCTTTTCGCGCACCAGCCTCTAAGCACCCTTTTCCTCCTAAGCACCTTGCCCGGGAGTGCAGGAGACCGACGGGATGGAGGCTGGTGAACCACTCCTGCCTGGGGCGCTCCCCTCATCACTAAGACGTTCTGGAAAGGGGGTCCCGGCCAGGATTTTTCCAAACTGAGCTGGAGGCAGGTCCCTTAAAGAAGGCCACCACTTCCCCTCCTATAAGTAAAGGCCAGTCCTCTGGAGAGTGCGAGTTAGAACCACCGCCAAGGCTCACTTCTAGGCTCTCTCTGCAGGGGGGGGAGGTGGGTGGGGTGGCAGGAGGAAGCTTGGAGCCAGAGGACTCTGGAGGTGCCCAGCCTTCCCTGAGCTCCGCGCTCTGTTCCCCTGTGTTTATAGAAAGCCGGCTGCCTGGCTGTGGGGGAGGCCGTCTCGGTTGCCCGAAGGCATGGCACGCTCTCCCCAGCACCTCAAAGCCTTCGTGTGTCTTACTTGGTGCTGTCCATATCTCAAAGTGGGAAACTGAGGCATGGGGAGGTGGGGCCCCCACCTCCGCCTCCATACCTAAGAGATCCGCAGTCAACCAAAGGTGGATCGGATCCTTTCTGCGCCCACCAATGCCCACTGTCTACCCCTGTGGTCCCCTAGATCCAGCTATCTGCTCACCTCTCAGATTCAAGGCAAAAGCTCTGCAGCCACGGAATCCCGGGCATGAAGGAGGAACGAAGGTGACCCACCTATGCCCTCTGTCCCGAAGTTATTGGTCTAGATTTGGTTCAGGTTTTGGTCTGACAATCCCTGCCCAGTCCTGGAATGATGGCTGTCCGCAGAAGGCCACGGAGGGTGCCGCAGGTTGCCACAGAGGTGGCCCCCGATCACCCAGCCAGCCTGGGAAGTCTGGTGTCCCTGCCCCTCCCCCAGCTCGGCCACCAGGACATGCTTCTAGGAAGGGATTCTTAGAGGCCAAGTTCACTGCCTTGCAGATATTCAATTCAGGCTTTCTTAGATACTCATTTTTCCCATCCAAGTTTGCCCCAAGTTTTGTGTGCTTACCACCCCTACTCTGGAACCCTTCCCTACTCCTCACCCATTCTGCAAAAAGCCTGGTTAGCAGTGCATCCTCTACACGGAGGGGCTGGCCTTTTCCCCCTCCACCTCCTCAGCCCGTCCCCTTCCTCTGAACACCAGATCAGAATGTGTCCGCCCTACTGCTGAGATTCAGCCCCGCTTTGAACTTTGCTTGAGTTGCCTGAACATTTAGGCCTCACTTGGACGGACTCCCTTCCCCGAGGATCCAAACCCGGCTTTTGCTCCTTCAAAACCCTGAGTCTCAGAGTTGCACCTACCTTTCAGAAAATGGAACCAGCAGCCGGGCTTCCAGGTCTGATCTCCCGAGATCCGGACCGGATCTTATCTCCCAGGGCCTTCCCCTTCCCCCCTCCCTCCCCTCCAGGACTCTGCACCCCCCATATCCCCCAACCCCCAGCCTTCACTGAGTTCTGCTGATGTGCCTATTTTTGGCCTGGGGCCCGGTTTTATAGCCCCCACCATGGGTCTTGGCAGTCACAGCTCTGGCTGCGGGGGACCCAAGCCAAGTGGGCAGCCTTCCCCACCCTGAGAGGAGATGCGGGGCTCCTTCTGCAGCCTCAGCCCCAAACCTGGCCCCTGCCTCACTGGGCCCAACGCCTGGGAACCCAAGCCTGTTCTTGCCCTACTTCTTAAGAGTCCAGCAGCTGCAGTGTAATTGCTAGATGGTGACAATCCGTGCCGGGTTTTTGCTCTTGCTGAGAACATAGAATTCAATTCTTCTCCCCGTGACACCCACTCCCCCAAGCAAGACATTTGGGGCGTTTATAGATACTAACCTCCCGCCTGGCAGACCCCTCTGCCCCTTTTGCCCGGGTAGCTCCAAGCCCCTGTCCGGTTGCCCGGGAACCTTATGCTGGGGCGTAGAGGGGTGTGTGGGGGGGGAGTCTCATCCCGTCCCCTGCGCTCCAGTCCTGGCTTTGAGTCCCTCCCGCGCCTTTCATTGTAGGTCTGGTCTCCCAGGGTAGCGGCCTCATCTCTGTCCCTTCGCATCGCCCCTGGATCCAGAAACCGCTTTTACCTGCCCGCTCCGGTGCAGCTAGCACGCCGAATCCTTTCGTGCCCGGAGTCCAGCCCTCCTCTTGCCCCTCCCCGTGGCACGTCTCTGCCAGGCTGATGGGGGCAGCCCCCTCCCGGAGCCCCGCTGCGAGCCCAGGTCCCGGCAACTCTAGGCCGGGTCTTGCTTGTCTCCACTGCATTAGGCCTGACGCATTACTCCGTCTCCCGAGGAAGAATCCGGCCCGAAATTTGCGTGCCCTGTATGCATTTGGCCAAGTCCCAGCTGCCCCCCTAGCCCGTTCCTCCCATTTCTGTCTAATCCAACCCGGGTTTTGCATAAGCCTCCCAGATCTCCCCATTTCTCCCCTCACCAGCTTGGGCGCCTTGCCTTCACTTCCCTGCTGGAGAATCCGCTCCGGGTCTTCCGCGCGCCTGTCACCCTTCCCCCACTCGCCATCCAGCGCGAGGATCCAGCACGTCGCCTTCCAGCTCGCCGCTTTTCCAGGGTTGGGGCGAGAGGAGGTGACGAGGAGGGAAGTCCAGCTCGGGTTTTCGGGCCGGCTCTCTGCGAGCCCGGGCAGGTTGCGGCGGCCAGTCCCGGGCGGCGACTCCAAGCCAGGTTTTGCGTGCGCCCGGCGCCCCCCTCCCGGAGCGGGTGCGCCGGGGAGCGGGCGAGCAGGCGGCTTGTCATTGCTGGTGCCCGGCGCCGGCTCGGTCCGC
Source organism: Avahi laniger (assembly GCA_963575035.1). Classification (NCBI taxonomy): domain Eukaryota; kingdom Metazoa; phylum Chordata; class Mammalia; order Primates; family Indriidae; genus Avahi; species Avahi laniger. The sequence goes on along the minus strand of CAUYSK010051655.1, from coordinate 12,977 downwards.
GCGTCCTGCGGTGCCCACGGGCCCGGCCCGGCGCCCCCCCCTCCGGCCGCACCGGGGGCGCGACGCCGCGGCACCCGCCTCCAGCCGCGCCCCCCCTCCAGCTCCGCGCCGCCCGCCCCCAACCTGAGCCCCCCGCGGCCACTGCGGGGAGCCGGAGCCGTCGGCGCGGGAGCTGTCGGCGCTGCGGCGCCCCCGCCCCGCTGTCTACCGAGGAGGCCCCGGCGGATGGGGCCGTGCGGGCCCCGGAGCGGCGCCGCCGGGCGGCGGGGGCCTGCAGGGGCGCCCCGGCTGCCCCGTTAACCCCTCGGCCACCTCGGCCGTCGGAGGGAGCTGGGAAGTCGCCTGGGCGCACACGTGCCGCCTCCGTCGGGGCCGCGGAGCTGCGGGGGAGATGCGGGCCGCTGCTGGCGCCGCCTCGGGGCGCTCCGCCTCGCCCCAGCCCCCGGAGCTCTGACGCCGCCCCCGCTCCGCCGCCTCCACCGCCTCCCTCCCCGGGAGGGGCGCAGACCCGCTCGCCCCCAGCCCCGAGCCGCCGCCGCCTCGAGGGGGCCGCCTTTGGAGCTGTGTAATCCGCCTTTTTTTTTTTTTTTTAATTTAATTTTTGGTCGGTGGCGGCGGTGCTGGGCCAGGGGAAGGAAGGGACACGGAGGCTGCCCTCGCCCGGCCACCCTCCACCCGCTTTCCCCCTGCCCCGGCTCCGGGAGATGTGCCGGGCGGGGGGCCCGGGTTCGCGGAGCCGCAGGAGGGACACGCAGGGCCGACCCCAGAGCAGCGCTGGACAGGTGAGTGTCTGCGGACCCAGGGCTAGGAGGACGCCGCACCTGGGCCAGGTGTGCGCGGGGAGGGGGGTGGGAAGGATGCGAGCCAGGGCCTGGCCTGGCCTCGAGGGGGAGGGGAGGCCGGAGCCGTGTGTCACCGCACCTGAGCGGGAGGGGCTTCCCGGACCCCACCCCCACTGGCGAGGGGCCGGGAGGGGCGGCCCCCACGGAGCGCCCGGGGCGCGGGGGTGCGGATGGGCGGCCGCAGGGTGCCTGGCGGGGGGAGGGGACGGCGAGTGTGCCCGCGCGTGGCTGCGTGTGCCCGCGCGCGCGCCAGCCTTTGTGGGGAAGCGGCGCGGCGGTGCCTGCGTGTCCCCGGTGCGTGTGCGCGCGGGTGCTTGGCGCCCTGTTTGTGTAGGTGTCTGGGTGTGAGCGGAGAGGGTGCGTGTGCGCGCCTTGCGCGGGTCCCGGGCCCCGGAGGAGCCGTGTCGGGGGCTGGCACCACAGGATGCTGGGCTGGGGGTGGTTTTTCTCTAGGAGGCAGTGGCGCGGGGGATGGGGAGGGGTCCGTCTGGGTGTCGAGCTGGCTGCAACCCGGGGGGCGCCGCTGTCAGGAGGAGGGGGTGCAGCCAGACAGCGTCTTTCCGTGGTACCAGGTTCAGCATGGGAGGCTGTCAGGTTTGACCCACCGGGATTATTCGTGCTTTGAGGACGAGCCCCCCAACCCCACTCCCACCGCAGATGGGCATCGGATAGAGCTGCGGGGGTTCAGTTGTCACCCTCCCGTCTGAGGGTCCCGGGCCCTAAGTGTGGCGGGTGCTGAGTGAGTGCCAGCCATGGCCAGAAAATGACCTCCCAGGCTAGAGCCGGTGTGCCCCCCAGCCCCCATCTGAAGACAGCACCCTGCCTGCACACAGCGCCCCCCACACCCCTGTCTCTGCACTTCCAGTCTAGGTCAGCACAGTGCCCCATCCCTGGCCCACACCTCACTGTACCTGCCTGGTGCCTTCACCCCAGCCCCTCTGCCCCCCAGCTGTGGCAGCTGCATGGGTGTCCCTCTGTCCCAGTTTGAGGAAGGACCCCCTTTCCTCCTGGCTTCCTCGGGACTCGGGGTCTGTCTTCCCACATCCCAACATGTGGTGTGCCTGGGGAGGAGGGGGAGGGGTTCAAAATGGCTGCCAAGATGGCTGGCCGCCTCCTCTCTCCCTCCCTCCCTCCCTCTCTCTCTCCGTGTCTCTCTCTGTCTCTTTCTCCGAGGAGAGGAGAGGAGGTTGGGCGGTGTGGGGACAGGTGTGGGGGACACCACAGGGTAGATGTCTCTTCTGGGCCTGTTCACCTCCATGCTGCTTGGGCAGAGGCCATTGGTTTCTGCACCCCTCCCCAGCACCCCAAGGCCGGCATGAGCCTGTAACCCGACCCCAGCCCCTTCTCCCTGCCTGGCACCCTGAATTGATCACTGGGGTGTCAGGGTGCCCCACCAAGCGTCCACACCCCTCCTCCTGTTCATCTTCCCCATGGCCGGGGACTCTGCGTGGGCCCAGCTCAGGCCCCAGCGTTGGGGGCAGGTGACTTCTCCTTCCCACCCGTTCCCCTCCCACTAATGCCGAATTTATTACTTAAAAGTAGGATGAAAACAGGGAGAACAAGAGAAGGAATACAGCCTTCATTATCATATCGAGAAAATTATCCGTGATTTTCCTAACTAGCAATTTGCCTGCCATGCCGCTCAGAACTGGCTTGCCCATTAATTACAGAGATGAAAAATCATCTGGGAAGCGGAAAAGGGAACTAATTCCGTGGCTGGCAGCGATCGCACCGGTGCAGGAGCCACATACGTGTGTGCGCTCACGCGTGGGCGCTGCCCCCTGCCGGCACCGCCACCGTCTTCCTCCCGCCCCTTGGTGACCTCCCTCGGGGCTTCGCTGCGCCCACCCCGTGTGCGTGTGGCTTCTGCCCTCGGGTGCCCAGCTAGGCCCTGCCTCCCGCCCTCCACGGTGCGCCGGTCTCAACCCCCACTCGTGGGGGGCTTGCGTACCCCACGATCGCTCACCCTGCTGCCTGCCTTTGGGTGTGGAGCCAGCACCACGGTTGGGTGGGGAGCTGGGGACCAGCTCACCTGCCGGGGGAGGTGGAAGGGCTGAGACTCAAAGCCCGGTGTCCGTTCCCAGCCTGCCCACGGGAGCCTCTCCTCCTGGGGGTCCTAGGAGGACCCTGCGGGCACACAGAGAGGGTCCCGGGGGTGCTCTGGCCCAGCATCGTGTTCTGGGCTCCTGGCCGGTGGTGTCTCTGCCTGTGTCTGGGGCGTCTGTCCTCCCGCCCCGCTGGCTGGCTGCAGAGCGTGTGGTGTGTGGTGCTTCTGCCCCAGTGCGGGGGGTATCTCGGCGGGGGGTGGGGGGCAGGCAGCGGGTACCCCTAGTGAGGAGCAGGAGGAGCAGGGGTTCACACCCCCCATCCCCGTGCACTGGCTGCTGGGAGCCAGAGCGTCATCTCTGCCCCCGCCTGCGTCCCCGGCCAGACGTGTGGCCAAGGACACGCAAGGCTCTGGTTTCTGTGTGGGCTCCTCTCTCACGGATCTGATTTCCAGACACCAGACAGTTCCCCTCCTCCACCCCCTCCGTGGGGAGCAAGGGAAGGAGGGGCTCTGGGGGTGGGGGTTCCTCGTGTCTGGAACCCCCGCCTCGGTGACCCTGGAGGTGCCCGGGCGAGACAGCGCTCCTCCCAGGCTGGGCTGGGGCTGAGTGCCTGCTGTCAGATGCCCTGAGGGAGGAGGAAGGTGGCGTCCCAGGGTGGGGCGGGAGGCTGAGTAGGGACACGGGAGGGGGCCCCTGCTGCCCCCAGAATCCAGTCCTCTGTCAGCTGTCCGTCTGTACCTGCGTGTACGTGTTCCCTGCGTGCGTGGCTTGGGTGGTAATCCGGCCAGGCGTGTGTGGCCACGTGTCCAGCAGGCTCAGCCTGTGGTCCCTTGTGTGCTGGTGTTTGGGAGTTTTGCAGAGGGGGCGGCTGTGTGCGTGTGCTGGGGGGGGTTCCACGAAGGAGCAGCTGTCTGTGCGCACACATGGGCCTGTCTGCGTCTCGTGTGCACCCGCAGGCGTGTGCTCAGGTGTGCGTTCTCGGGCTCCCCGGAGCAAGGCTGGGTGCACCTCGTCATGCTGGGGACGCCGTGAAAGACGGTGGCCATGTCCTGTCCTTGCGGAGCTCACAGTCTAGCAACACATATGCAATTTGAGTCAAGGGCTCCTATTATGGGAGTTGAGGAAAAGGTTTGTGTCTCGTCCTCTGGAGTGGACAGGGTCCCAGCTGGGGAAGGTGGCCCCAGACTCTGAGGGCAGCAGCCCCCACTGCCTGCACCCCGGCACTACATCAGTCCCAGGCTTAGGGCATCCTAGGGTCCGGCTCTGTACCACTTGCCTCCTCCTCCCTGATGCTCCTGCGACATGCTAAGCAGGAGCCAGCCCCAGGACCTTTGCACTGGCTGTTCCTTGCACCCGAGAGCCTCCCCCAGACATCTGCGAGCTTTTGCTCCCTCACCCCCTTCGGATGTCACCTCCCCCGTAACCTTTAGCCCATGCACCCTGTTTAAAATCGCAGCTTCCCACACTCCTTCTGACTTTCCATACAGCCCATGGCTTTTCACGTGCTCTGTAATTTCCTGGTGCTTTGTGCCTGTTTGTTTACTGTCTGTCTCCCCGACAAGGATCCAAGTGTGTGGGGATGTTGTCATTTAGCTTTTGGATCTCAGGCACCTAGAGTCATACCTGGCCCACAGGATGTGTTCGAGAAATCTTACCTGAGTCAATAGGAGGCAGCCCCTCCAAAGGCCTGGAGGTCCCCCCCGTCCCTGCCTTGTGACTCCCCTTCAGCCCAGCCCCTGCCCCGCACCTGGCCCTGAGCACACACCTGTGTGGACTCTGAGGTGACTTCGTGGTCCTGGAGTGTGTGAGGTTGTCGTTGTGGGCAGGTGGCTCCCAGCATAGCTGTGCGCGCCGCAGGGTTAGACCCGGAGGGGGAGCGTGGCGACCTCGTGCCCTTGCCAGGGGGCAGGAGCCCTGGGGTCAAGGTCTGAGCAGCCGCTCCCCCCTCCTCCCGGGGCACAGACCCCAGCCCCTCTCTCATGGGATGGGACCCTTATTCAGGTCTGCGCAGGCGCACTGGGGAACTAGCCAAACAGAGCCCCCCCCCCTCAACTTCCCCACCTCCCACCCCAAAATCTGGGGGAAGATAAACATCCAATAAATAGATACTGAGGCTAAAAATAACCGTGCAAGTCGCAAATGGGCAAACCGGGAAGACGGGTGCATCTTCCCCTTCCCGCCCCTCGAGGAGGAGGCGCCGGTGGCCCGGGGCCCAGGGCTGGCTCTGCAGGACGGGGTTTCCCAGCCCGGCGCTCCGGACTTTGGCGCCGCCGCGTCATCCTCTGCGGGGGGCCGTCCTGTGCCTGGAGGTTGCTTAGGAGCAGCCCTGGCCTCCACCCGCGAGATGAGATGCCGGGAACACACCCTGCCCTGGTTCTCACACCTCAGAGCGTCTGCAGACGTTACTGGATGTCCCGGGGTCCGGGCCAGCAGCATCCCGGGTTGAGCGCGATGGCTCCCGAGTAGAGCTTGGCAAACTTTTCTGCAAACGGCAGAGTCGTGAAGGTTGCGGGTTCGTGGGCCGCCGGTGGGCTCTGCGGCATGTTCTTTTTTCCCTTCCCCTGCTCGTCCCTTTGCAAACGTAAAAACCATTCTTAGCTCACGCTCGCTGTGCAAAACCAGGCCGACCCCTGCCCTGGAGCGCCCCCCAGTGGCCGCTGGTGGTGACGGCTGGAGCACCCATGGATTCACCCTCGGGCAGAGGGGCAGCCCCCGTTGGGGGAGCATTTGTGTGCGTAAGTGCGTGGCGAGGCCCCACACAGCCTGTCCCCAACACCTCCCCATTCTCAGCTCCTCCTACTATTCCCCCAAGCTCACAGCCCAACGGTCACACTGGCTTCCTCGCTGCCCCCATTCCTCAAACAAGCAGTCAGGGCCCAGCCCCAGGGCCTTTGCACATGCCTTGTTCCCTGTCTGGAACAATCTTCCTCTTCCCTGGACACCTGCCTGGCTCCTTCCTCACATTCGCAGGGCTTTGCTGAAGTGTCATCTTCCCCAGGAGAGTCGTCCCTTCCTGATCACCCCATTTAAAACTGCAGCGCCCCCCCAGCGTCTCCCCCCACCAGCCCTCTTCCCGGCATTTTCCTCCGTAGCAACACTGGGACGCTATAGAATCGACTGCTTTGCCTCTCTTTGTGTTGGTTCCCCAGTGCCGGGCACATAGTAAGTGCTGCAAAAAAGATGTGTAGAATCGCTGAGTAACATTTCACAGCCACCCAGTGAGGCCGTCGTCTCCCCTGTGGAGAGACAGAGCTCAGAGGACTGATGTGGGTGCCCTGGAGCGCACAGCTGGGATTCGAACCTGTGACTTGAGGGCGCTATGCCCTCTTGCTCTGCTAGGCACCCTGCCCTGCTCTGCTTCGGGTCTCTGGGCTGCCCACTCTGCTCCTTCACTGCCGGCATCTGGGGACAGCAGGGGTGCCCGGGCCACCTCTGCACCCTCTGCCTCGGGCCCTGTAATTCTTTGCAGCCCTGCTCTGCCGAGCTCAGAGTGCCAGGCTCGGAGCCGGACAGCAAACACCGTGGAGTGGATGGAAACAGATCACAGACCGCCGTGGTACTGACCTGCCCGGGTGGGTGGCACAGAGGAGGTGCAAGTCAGGGAGGGCTTCCTGGAGGAGGAGGCTTCCCAGCTGCGACGTGGTGGGGAGAGAGAGAGTCTGTGGGAGAGAGGGGCTGCCCTGCCGCCAGAGAGAAGGTGGCGGCTCAGTGTGATCGTGGAGGGGGAGGCTGGAGGCCGGCCCTGGGGTTGGGAGTCTGTGTTTTGGTTTGTTCATGGGGCCGCCATCAAAAGGAAGATCAGAAGCAGGAGGAAACTTCAGGTTTCTGGCTTTGACAGCCTGGCGGACAGGAAGATACGGGCAGATCCCGTCCCTCGTCTGCTCAGAACCTTCTATGGCTCCCACCACAAGTGGAGAAAAAGCCAAAGTCCCCCTCCAGGGTCCACAAGGCCCTGCATGACCTACCCGGTGACACCACCACCCTGCCACCCTCACCTCCTTCCACCCTGCCCCTTACTCACTGGGCTCCAGCAACACTTCAGCACATTCCTACCACAGGGCCTTTGCACGGCCATTCCTTCTGCCCAGAGTGCTCTTTCCCCGGGTACCTGAATGGCTCACCTCCTTGAGGTCTCTGCTAAAATGTCACCTTCTTAGGAGGTGTTCCCTGGCCACCCTGTCTACATCTGCACCCACACATACACCCCCGTACTCTCTCTCCCCTTGAGGCACGTTTTCCTCCCTAACACTTGTGGCCAGGCAGGAGCTCGGTGACTATCTACCAAGTGGGCAGTCTGCGCTTTGGGTTTGTTTTGTCTTCGTTCACTAAACAAATGAGCAGGCACCCGCTCCTTGGCCCTGGCTGGCCGCGCAACGACAGCCAGCAAGTCCCAGATGGGACTTGCTCCTCGAGACCTAGCTGGTGGGAAAGACAGACATTTAACAGCTGAGCCCAAGTCCAATTAGGGGAGCAGAACTGGGGGGGCCCCGTGTGCTGGGAGAGTGGATATGAGAGACACCAACGCAGTCCTGGTGGGCAGAGCCTTCGGAAGGAAGAGAGGAGGGACCGAGGCCCTGGAACTGTGCGTGCGTGTGTGTGTGCGGGCGCGCAAGAGAAAGGGGGATGGGGTGGGGGGAACAGTCACCGCAGGAGGTGCCTGAGCAGACAAGGTGATGGGAAGGTGGCAGGAGATGAGGGCCTGAGACACCTTGTTAAGGCATCAAAGGCAATAGGGAGCCATAGAGGGTTGTAGGCAAGGAGGGATGCAATGAGGTTTTCATTTTGCAAAGATCATTCTGGCTTCAGGGTGCAGATCAGACAGGGGAGACCCAGGAGGAGGCATCTGAGGGAAAGGGATGCTTTGAATGGCCCCCAACCCCCCGCAGTCCAGCGCTGCTTGGCAGTCAGGGTGACCTTTTAAAGCGTCTTCATCGAACATTTATATATCAACTTCCTACTTGCACCAGGTGCTGCGCTGGGCCCTGGGGACCCGGCCACAGACAAGACCTAGTGTGCAAACCCCACCCCGCAGAGTCAACATCGAGTGCATGGCGTGCTGGTGAGGAGTACCATGGAGAAATAAAGCCAGGACAGGGTGGAGGGGCGCTGGGGCCAGCAGGGCCTCCCCGAGCAGGTGACATCGGAGTAAAGGCCAAAAGCAGACTCGGGAGGAACCGTGAGGGTATGTGGGGAAGATGGAACAGCCTGTGCAAAGGCCCTGAGGTAGGACTGTGCCTGGTATTTCCCATTGTGTAGGGCCTTACAGGCCTGGGGGAAGATTTTGGCTTTTGCTCTCAGTGAGGTGGGAGCCATGGAGGGTTCTGGGCAGAGGAGGGATGTGACTGACTTGGGTGTTCACAGGGGCCCTCTGCTGGCCATGGGGGGAATAGCCTGTAGAGGGAGGGCCGTCCAGGGGGCAGGTGGTGGGGCTGGACCAGAGAGCAGGCCTGGGAGGGGTGGGGAGTGAGCATATGAAGATGCAGCGGAGGACCGTGTCCCTCTGTCTCTGAGAGGTAGGTCTGTTCGTCCCCAAGTAGGGACGGGGAAACGGGCTCAGAGAGGCCAAGAGCCCCGTTTGAGGCCACACAGCAGATTCAGACCCAAGAGCTTTGACTCCCAGCCGCCACTTCCCCAGAGACGCATGTGGATGCCTGAGGGCTTCCTGGAGGCGGCTGGATGTGAGGAGTGGGCAGGAGGCAGGAGGTGCAGCTAGAGGGCTGGGTGCAGAGGGGCTGGCTACTGCCAGGAAGGGGCGAGGCTGTGAGGGGCCCAGAAACCCCCACCCCCCTTCTTGGTGTCCCCCCCCAGGCACTCAGACTCCCGCCCACTCGAGCACAGAGGGTTGCCGTGGCAACCGCAGGCTAGGGCAGACTGGAGGCGCCCCCTCTCCTCCTGCCACCCTCCCCGTCCTCGCCCTAGGGCACCCGAGGACAGAGTCGGGGGCCTCAGTGGCCCACCCTGCTGTGCCCACCCTTGAACTTGAGATGCACGTGGGGCTTGGACCCAAACACGGAGGCAGGTGGGTGGCCAGCAGCGGTGGCCAACCGTGTGACCCAGGAGTCGGACAAGCCCGGGCTTGGGTCCCCGTCAGTTCCCACGGGTGAAATGGGGTCACCTGAGACCACTGAGGTGCAAGGTGCAGACACAGGTGGGGACTCACCCGGTCCCGTGGGCGCAGACCTCCGGGCGTGTGCGGCTCCGAGAACATGTAGCCGCTCGAATGCAGCAGGGACCTGCTTTTTTGGTCCCCAGGGTCTCCCCAGCTCACCAGGCCTGGCCCGGGGGACGCGCCTGCCTGGGTTCAAGCCCGCCTACCAGTTGCGCACCCCGGAGTACGTCAGCTGTGGGACCTCGCTTTCCCCCTCTATAAAATGAGGGTGCAAGAGCCCACCCTCCTTAGTCGTCAGGAGGATTAAATGAGCTGCGTGTGGACGGTGCCCGAAGGGGACGTGGCGGTGTCGGCCACTGTCCCTGGCGTCTCGGGCAGTTCCTTGCTGGGGAGCCCGGCTGCCCCCCACCCCGGGCGCTTGCTGCTCCTTACGAACGGTTTCCCCAAAGTTGTGTGGCCTGGGGCCCCTCCCTTCCTCTGCCTCGCCATGTCCCGACCCCCCGGGGGTTTCCTAGGGTCGCCCTAACAAAGCGCCACAGACTGGGCGGCTTTAGCAACGGAAGTTTATCATCTCACAGCTCTGGAGGTTCGAGTCCGAGATGAAGGTGTCGGCCGGGGTGGTTCCTTCCAACAGCCACGAGGGAGGATCTATACCAGGCCTCCTCCCAGCTCCTGGGGGTTGCTGGCAATCCTTGGCAATTCCTTGGCTTCTAGAAGCATCCCTCAGCTCTCCGCCTTCCTCATCACATCGGGCACTTGAGTGCGTGCCCGACTGTGTCCGATCTCCCCTTTCTATAAGGGCGCCATTCACGCTGGATTAAGATCCATGCTAATGACCTCGTCTTAAATCGATTATCTCTATAAAGACTCCAAACACGGTCACGTCGGGGGCTACTGGGCATTAAGACGTCAACGTGTTTTTTTTTGGAGGGGGTGCGATTTAATCCATCACAGCTCCCCGCCCCACCAAAGCCACAGGGATGGCCAGGCCTGGGTCTCCCACCCTCCACGCTGGGCTGGTCCCTGGGGAGCTCCATCTGCGCCCCTCAGACAATGGTCCCCAGCCTGTGCGCGTCAGGTGCGGCCCCCAGGTCAAAGGACGTTTCCAGCTGCCTTCACCACCATCCTTAGCCGCTCACCCTGTGTTCATGCAGTAAATGTTTGCTTGAGGACCTGCTGCGTGTTCTAGATACCAAGAGAGCAGTCAGGGAAACCGAGTCTCAGCCTCAGGAGTTTCTGTTCCCCTGGGGGAGGGGAGGTAGAAAGGAAATTTACAAGTGGAAATAAAAGGAAAGTTAGGGAGCAGGGATGCGATTCTTGGGGTTATGGGCTGAACTGTGTGCCCCTCACCCCCCAAATTCACATATGGAAGCCCTAAGTCCCAATGTGTGGAGATGGGGCTGTCCGGGAGGTAATTAAGGATAAATGAGGTCATAAGGGCGGGACTCTGCTCGGAGAGGACTCGTGTCCCACTAAGAAGAGACACCGGGGCCGGGGCGCGGTGGCTCACGCCTGTAATCCTAGCTGTGGGAGGCCAAGGCAGGCAGATTGTTTGAGCTCAGGAGTTCGAGACCAGCCTGAGCAAGAGCGAGACCCCATCTCTACTAAAATTAGAAAGAAATTAATTGGACAGCTAAAAATATATAGAAAAAACTAGCCGGGCACGGTGCCATATGCCTGTAGTCCCAGCTACTCGGGAGGCTGAGGCAGGAGGATCGCTTGAGCCCAGGAGTCTGAGGTTGCTGTGAGCTAGGCTGACGCCATGGCACTCTAGCCCAGGCAACACAGTGAGACTCTGTCTCAAAAAAAAAAAAAAGAGAAGAGCCGCAGGGATCTTTCTCCCTCGGCGCGTGCGTGGAGAAGAGGTCCTGTGAGGACGCAGCGAGAAGGCGGCCGTCTGCAAGCCGGGAAGAGAGCCCTCGACAGAAGCTGAATTTGCCGGCACCTCCGTCTCGGATCTGGCCTCCAGAACCGTGAGAGAGTAAATTTCTGCTGTTTCAGCCACCCGGCCTGCGGTACTTTCCACGGCAGCCCAGGCTTACTAATACAGATGGCAATGATGGTGACAAGGGACACTTTGCCCTCCATGTGTGCCAGCCTCGGCCCTGAGTGTTTCCCGTGTACGAATTCTTCCTATTGCACCGCTTCGCCCCGTGAGGTATAAAAGCAGAGACACAAGAGGTCACGGGACCACAGGGGCTGCAGAGGCAGCCGTGGACCACAGGGCACCATGATACGGGGCGGCCGAGGCCCGTGTCTGCGTCCCTTTTCAGCAAGCCTAAGGGACACGGAGATTGGGGACACAGGCTGAGGCTGTGAGGTAGAAACCCGAGTGGCTGGAGGAGACAGGGTGGGAGCCAGAGGTGTCAGAGGGGTTAAAGCAGGGGAAACACGTGTCGAAATTGTCTTGAAAAGGAACCCTCTGGAATGGATGACCCCAGAGGACAGTATACTCGTTGAAATAAGCCAGACACAGAAAGACAAATATCGCATGATCTGGCTGCGCGCGGTGGCTCACGCCTGTGATCCCAGCACTCTGGGAGGCTGAGGTGGGAGGATCGCTCGAGCTCAGGAGTTGGAGACCAGCCTGAGACCCCGTCTCTACTACAAATAGAAAAGTTAGCCGGGCATGGTGGTGCACTCCTGTAGTCCCAGCTACCTGGGAGGCGGAGGCAGGAGGATCGCTTGAGCCCAGGAGTTGGAGGTTGCAGTGAGCTATGATGACGCCACTGTATTCTAGCCTGGGCAGCAGAGTGAGACTGTCTCCAAAAAAAAAAAGGAAAAAGAAAATCGTATGATCTCACTTATCCGTGGAATCAAAAAAAAAAAAGTCAAACTCATAGAAGCAGAGAGTAGAACAGTGGTTGCAGGCTTGGGGTGGGGCAGTACAAGCTTTCAGCTAAGTAAGTTCTGGAGACCCAATGCACAGCATGGTGACCAGAGCTAATAATAATGTGGTTTATACTTGAAATTTGCTGGGAGAGTAGACTCAAGCGTTCTCCCCACAACCAACAACAACAAAACAGTAACTAGGGAGAGGTGATATGTATGTTGCTGGTTAGCTTGGTTGTGGAAATCCTTCTGCACTGTGTACAGATATCCAAACATGTCGTACCCCTTAAATATATGCAATTTTTATTTGTCAGTTGCACCTCAGTAAACATGGGGAGCAAATTTAAAAAGGACCCTCTGAGGCAACAGTCTAAGCATCGATCAACTGGCGAATGGATAAACCAAACGTAGTCTGACGGTACAGCAGAATATTACACAGCCGTGAAAAAGGAATGAGGCACGGATCCCTGCTACGGCGTGGATGAACCTCGAAAATATGAGGGTTCTTTATGAAAGTCCAGGCAGAAAAGGCCACATAGCGTGTGCTTCTGTTTACGTGAAATATCTAGAATGGGGGAATTCACAGAGATAGAAAGCAGCTGAGGTTACCAGGGGCTGGGGGAAGAGGGAAGGGGGCTCATTGCTTAACGCGTCCAGAGCTGCTGTGCAAGGTGAAAAAAGTAAGTTTGGAAATAGTTCCCAATCAATGTTCCGTATCAGTGGGTGACAGCCTCACAACACTGAGGATGTCAATAATGTCACCAAATTGTAGCACACTTGGTGGCTCAGATGGCTGTGTGATCAGTGCCACGGAACGGGACACTTAGAAAGGGCGTAAATGGTTAAAAGTGCTTTATCACTTTTTCTTTTTTTCTTTTTTTTTTTTTTTTTTGAGACAGAGTCACACTGTGTTGCCCTGGCTAGAGTGAGTGCCGTGGCGTCAGCCTAGCTCACAGCAACCTCAGACTCCTGGGCTCAAGCGATCCTCCTGCCTCAGCCTCCCACGTAGCTGGGACTACAGGCATGTGCCACCATGCCCGGCTAACTTTTTTCTATATATTTTTAGCTGTCCAATTAATTTCTTTCTATTTTTGGTAGAGATGGGGTCTCGGTCTTGCTCAGGCTAGTTTCGAACTCCTGAGCTCA
>CAUYSK010051654.1:0-27737 GCA_963575035.1 Avahi laniger | reverse complement strand
GAGTTCGAGACCAGCCTGAGCAAGAGCGAGACCCCGTCTCTACTAAAAATACAAAGAAATTAATTGGACAACTAAAAATATATAGAAAAAATTAGCCGGGCATGGTGGCGCATGCCTGTAGTCCCAGCTACTCGGGAGGCTGAGGCAGAAGGATCGCTTGAGTCCAGGAGCTTGAGGTTGCTGTGAGCTAGGCTGATGTCACGGCACTCTAGCCCAAGCAAAAAGAGTGAGACTCTGTCTCCAAAAAAAAAAAAAAAAAAAAAAGGATTATTCTTTTTCCCTCCTAGAGCTTGACGATCTGGTCTGACTTGGGAAAGGTTGTGATTTTCAGATTTAAAAGAATTCTGACAAGTGGTTACAAAAAGCTGAGTCACTTCTTTAAGTCATCCAGTTACAGGTGGATTTAGGAGTACTTATCTCATCTATGAAACCTAAGCACTAGCGACAGAACCACACTGACTTTGGACAAAGCACCTCCCATCCCCAAAGTGAATGCAAGTAAAAAACGGGAACATCGAACAGCAGAGAGAGCGATAACCACGGAAGCTGGTGACGCTAGAACAACAGGACATGGTTGCTTAAGGCGACACTGCCAGCACTAGGATGCGCCAGTTTCAGGCTGCCCACCACCCAGGGCTGAGGCATGTGCCACAGAAGGGGTTTCATAGACTCAAGAATCTTCTTTCTCCACCAGTAACTGATTTGGCTATAAAGGGGCCCACACTCCACAAGAACAGCTCCAGAGGCTGCCTAAAAGCAGCTGAGAGCTCGTGCTACAGGTGGAGCTGGGCTTGGACTGAGGTCCACCCCCAACAGAGGTGGCCATAACTCAGCTGCTCTAAGCCCCAGCCTTCATCTGTGAAAGGCCCAACGGGGTCCAACAGGAAATCACACAAGCACCAGGCCCGGCAGGCGGCCCGCTACGGCAGTTACATGTCACCCTAAGTGATACAGCTACCTGGCTGCTCCTAGACACAGAGACAGCTCCAAGAGCCCCGTGTGGTCAGAAGGGCCCCAGCCTCCCTCTCCTTGCTGGCCAATCCCCAGACAGGCCCCAGCCAGCCAGGACGTCATCAGACACAGACCCAACACACTTTGCACCTGAAAGGCTCTTCCAGGATGAGAACCTTCCTCACGGGACCCTCAGGGACAGAGCCAGATGGAGAACCCAATTTGGGAACAGGTTCCCTCCGCACCACTCAGATATGTTACTGCTTGAGTTTTCCGTTATCTTCCAAGGCCTGCAAGGCAAATCCCTCCACACAGGCAACTAAAGGGCAATGCCGCAGTCACACCTGTATATTCTTTGGGGGAAGCCGTATCTCCGTTCTTGAAGAACTTGATTGTGGGGTAGCCGCGGACGCCATACTGCTGGGCCAGGTCAGACTCCTCGGTGGCATCTACCTTTGCCAGTCTGATCTCAGAACCTTCTGCCTTCAGCTTCCCAGCGGCTTTGGCATACTCAGGGGCTAGGGCTTTACAGTGGCCACACCAAGGGGCATCTGAAAAAGAACACGGGACAGTAGAACACAGCACTTGACCCAGGCCCACTCCTTCCCTTTCCTCCTCCTTCAAGGCTTCTCTTCATAAAACCTTGTCTACTCACCAGGACACCCCTCTGAATGCACAAGGCTGAGCTGACAGCTTGGGGCTCTTAGCAGTATCCGGACAGAGGCCACCAGTGAAAAACCAACACCAACCCCCCCACTCTGCTACACCGCCAACAGCACAGAAAGACAAATCCTTTAATGATTCATAACTTCTTATTGCTTGCAGGCAATTAAGGCAAATATGTCCCTTTAAGAATTAAGAAGCCAGAAAAAAGTTAATGTCCCAGTCCTGTACCTAGCAAGAACCAGCTGTGAGTATGTGACACACATGCCCTGAGACTTGGATTTAAAACTGGTTCTTTACAGTGTGGGAATAAGACTGTCTGCATGGAAGGTCGGCAGCTGTGTTGGGCAAAGATCAACACTCCAGAGACAGAGCTCAGGCTCTTACACACGCAAGCAAGGGTCTGAGTTCCAGCCTGCAACCGCTTCCTTACAGGTGGCGCGGGCAGGGAACTGGACCGGGCTCGCGCTCTGGCGTCTGCGCGGCTCACACGTCGGTCCTGCTTCCACGCTACGGAGGGGCCGCGCCACGAGACGGCAGAAAGACACCTCCCTGGCCCGCGGGCGCCCTGTCGGCGCCCTGGGCTCAAGCGCCTCGGGTCCGGCAGGAAGGATGCCTTTCAGGAGGCGGCCCGGCGGGGCTGACAGCCGCGCGAGCCGGCTCGGAGCCCACGGTGCGGAGGGGCCTGCTCGCGGCCGCCCGGCCGCCGGCGCGGCACTCACAGAACTCCACGAGCAGGTACTTGTGGGCCGCCAGCGCCTCCGCGAAGTTGCTCTTCCGCAGCACCAGGACGTGGTCCTCCTCCTCGGGGGCGTCGGCGCCCACCCGGGCCGCCACGGCCAGGGTCAGGTACAGCAGAGCGCGGTTCAGCATGTCGGGCTGCGGCGACGGGTCGTTAGGTTAGCGCCGCCGGGACAGCGGAGGCGACGAGAGCGCGCGCCGTCCCCGGCCTTGCCTTTATAAATCCGGACCCAAGGCGCGCCTGACCCCGCCCGCGCGCGCCGGCCGCTGTGCGCACGCGCCCTAGGGCCCGTCTCCGATTGGCCGGCAGACTCCGGGGGCCACCTTCGCCAAGCTCTCATTGGACTGCCGCCGTAGACCCAGCGTCGGATTCGGAAACGCTACGGAGGCCTCCTTGGCTCTCGCTCAGAATTGGTCGAGGACCTCGCGCTCCCACTGTCCCCCAGCCTCTTATTGGCTTCCTGAGGAGAACTTACTGTCCTTCGGCTTCTGATTGGTGGCCTCCTCCACACCTTCCGTGGGTCTGGAATGGCTACTGCTTGCGTTAGTCCGAAGTCCGCAGTACCTGATTGGCCAAGTGATGCGCGCACCCTGCGCATTCCTTCGTCGAACGTGGCATTGGGGCGGAGTCCCCAGGCAAGGGGAGGAGCTACTCCTGCGCCTCCTAAACTCCTCGTGTTGCATTCTGACTGGACCGCGTGTCCGTACCTGGCGCCGCCCCCGGGTCGCGGGCCGGAAGATGGGGTGACGCAACTTCCGGCGCGCGTGTAGCGCGTGAGGGGGCTGCCGGTGCACCTGGGGGCCTCTGATTGGGCCTCTGTTTTGCCCAGGGCGCTTCGTGAGGTCACGCTAGGCGCCTGCCGGGAAGGCGAGGAAGGCCAGAGGAGGGAGACCTCGGAGAAGATCGGGACTCCGCGTTGGCGGTCTGCGACAGGCCGGGTGGGGGCCGTCGCCGGGGAAGGGCCCGGCCGCTAGGCCTCCCTTTTATCGCCTCTCTCCCCGCTGGCTGCCAATCCTCTGAAGCCGCCCCTCTCGCCAGTGCTTTCCGGTGCCTTGGCAGCAGCCTCACACCTCCCGGCCCCCGCACGGCTGCGGGATACCCTGAGCTCTGCGTCTCCCTCCAGACCCGGCCCCACCGGCCTCCCCAGCACTTGAGTTGTGGCTAGCCCGCCTGAGACGGCTGTGAGTGCGAAATACTCATTAGGCTTCAGAGATGCAGTATTTGGTTAGTAGCTTTATGTTGACTACACGTTGAAATGATGTTTAGTATACATTAAGCTACGTAAGTAATTTTACTTGATTCCTTTTTACGTTTTAACGTGGCTTCCAGAAACTAAAATTGCACTTTGTTTCTGTTGGATGGCCGATCCAGAGCCCCCCTTCTCCGGCAACCTTCCCCTCCATTTCTCCTCGCTTTCCTCCCCTGCGAAACGCCACCACTGATTTTTAAAGCTAACGGTCAATTTGTAATAATAACTTGGCAGGGAAAAGGGGAAGCACTCCCACGTTAAATGTACACGTTGACTGTAACAACATCCTGATTTCAGAAATGGCAAAATACAGAAAAATGTTTTTGTGATTTTGAGGGTTTGTATTTGTTGATGTATCGTTGTTCAGGGCGTATTTCTTATCTTTTCTATATGGAACTCCCTCAACTAGAGTATGAGTTCCTTGTGATCAAGAAAGACTAGGCCCTCTACCCCTCCCCCACTGCCAGTAGAGCAAGGGTCAGTCAGAGGTGTTCGTTGTCCTCTTGGGGGAGACCTGTCTGCCTCCCAGCGGTGGTTCTACACACAGGCCGAGGAGGTCTGTGAATGTGGGCAGGCACTGTGCTCCAACCCAGCGTGGCAGGGCCCTGGCCTGGAGCTCACCCAGTGAATGGCAGCTCTTCATAAGTAGTTTTCACTGAAGGCACAGCGCCGTCCACTCTGGACGGGTAGAGATTGCTTCAGATCTTCTGCACTGTCTCCCAGCGTTTTTATGATTGCCGTGACCTGTTTCACAAACCATGATTTGGGGCCCAAGATAAGACATTCGTACCACTTCTAGGTATCAGGTATGAGGTCAGAGTTTAGATGCCTAAATATTGGGGCTTGTGTTCTGTCCACTGATGGGGACAGAGTGAAGGATTTGACAGCATAATGTTGATTTGCTTGTGATGATTTGTCTCTTTTTTTTTTTTTTTTTAGACAGAGTCTCACTCTTTTGCTCGGGCTAGAGTGAGTACCGTGGCGTCATCCTAGCTCACAGCAACCTCAAACTCCTGGGCTCAAGTGATCCTCCTGCCTCAGCCTCCCGAGTAGCTGGGACTACAGGCATGCGCCACCTTGCCCGGCTAATTTTTTCTATATATTTTTAGTTGTCCAATTAATTTTTCTTCTGATTTTTAGTAGAGACGGGGTCTCGCTCTTGCTCAGGCTGGTTTTGAACTCCTGAGCTCAAACAATCCGCCTGCCTCGGCCTCCCAGAGAGCTAGGATTACAGGCGTGAGCCACCGCGCCCAGCCTGCTTGTGATGATTTGGAGGCAACTTAGCTCTAGAATTTAATGCTACAGTATAAAGGAGAAGTGTTCACAGACAATTAAATTAAAACATTGGAACCAAGAGAAGAACACTCCAGGTACACAGATGAGACAAGCGTCAAGTAGCTGCAGTCGCATCTCACTTGGGTTGGCTGTGGGCCACCAGTGGCCAAAGCTGAGCCCAGTTAGAACACATCTCCATGCTGGTGACAAACTGGCCAGGGTAGCTGAGGGCAGGGATGGCGGTGGCTGAGTTGACGTGCTTCTGTGAAAACCAGGGTGCCTAATCAGGACTCTGGCCTAGGTGGGCCACAGTGTTTTAAACTGATGCCTTGGTTGCCCATCACGTCTCTCAAGGTGCTTCTGCCCTCCTTGAATTGGCCTGTACCAACCCATGCAGGAGCAGCAAGGTTAGGGTCTTCTAAAGCTGGAGGGAGGAGGCCTGGTTTGGGGATGGCCTGAAAGATCCTCTGTCTGCTGGGGTTAAGAGCTGGATGAAGTGTCCTGCCCCCTAGAATGTAGGCTGGTTCATCCGAACAGCTCTGTAGGACTCAGCCTGAGGGGAGGGCTGGTGTCTGACTCCTTTTTCTAAGGCCTGCTGACATGTCTTCCAAGAACAAGTGTAGGAAGAGAAGGTAGGGTCATGTTCACTCTTGTGCCCAGGCCCTGTGAGGAGTGTGCCCTTGGGGATCAGGGCCTACCTGGTGGCTGTGACTCTGGCATTTATTTGGACCATCACAGATGCTTCAGGACATTCTCCAGGGAGGCTCACGCTTGGAGAAGTCCATTAAATATTTGTTGAACTGCTGAGTAATCAGATGTTTAATATTAATCTTTTTTTTCTTTAGAGACAGGGTCTTGCTCTATTACCCAGGCTGGAGTGCAGTGGCACCACAGCTCACTGTCACCTTGAATTCCTGGAATCCTCCTGCCTCAACCTCCTGAGTAGCTGGGATTACAGGTACCCGGTACCATGCCCAGCTAATTTTTCTATTTTTTGGTAGGGACGGGGTCTCCCTATGTTACCCAGGCTGGTCTCGAACTCCTGGGTTCAAGTGATTCTCCTGCCTCAGCCACCCAAAATGCTAGGATTACACCACGCCCAGCCTGATCAATACTATTTTTAAAAATAGAGTTCTCAGAACAACTCCCCTTCAGCCCACAGTCTGATCAGAGGTGTTGAGGGGCTAACAGCAGGTGAGCAGGCACCTGGGAAGTGCTCTCAAGGACCTCCTTGCAGTTGCTGCTGCCAAACAGCAGCCCTGCTGCGCTGGGAGTCCAGGAGCAGGGTGTGGCAGGCGTGGGCCCCGTGGGTGGAGGTGAGTGCTGACTGTGGTGCAAGACTGTGCTGGGCACAGGGAAGGTATTCGGAAGTCATAGCTGGTGATCAGGTGGCCGTGTCACAGACTCTGACTTTGCCTGGGCTAGCACTAGCTGCAACTGGTCGTCCTCCTCAGTGGAAGATGGGTCCATTTGGGAGTGGCTGAGGAGGTGGAAGCTTGGGGGTTACTGGGAGCCACCAGCGCTGGCTCATGGGGGTGGGGAGGCCAGGCCCCGGGGCACTAGGCTGTACAAACAGGTCTAGGTGGGACCAAGAGGCTCAGGTTAGACTTGGGACCTGATAGACACGTCAGGCACATTCGGCAGTTGCCACCTCATGTTACCCTGCACGAGGGGAGGAGCTAGAACAAAGTCCTGGCTGCTGGCAGTGTGTCTGTACAACTTGGCACTTGGGTCTGAGTTCATGTGTCTAACTGAAGCTGGGGAAACCTGAGCACAAAAGATTAAGCCTCTAGCTCAACATGTGCCTTAGAAGGCCCTTGCCCTGCAAACCAAACCACTGACAACACAGACTGATCCTGGGTTTGGAGGTTTCCCTGGGCCTTCTAGGAGGTGAGCTGGAAGAGCTGAGGGACTGGCTGGCCCCCAGTTGCCGCCTCGAAGCCCACCCCGCCCCAGCAGAAGAAGTTTGTCTGTTCAGGACAGAGGCTCAGGGCTGAGGAGCCAGCCTGACCAGCTCCAGTGAGAGGCTGGTTTAGGGTCTTTGCCTCCCGCAGAGTCAGCCCTAGGGGCTGGCCCAGCCTTCCTGGGGCACTCACATCTGCCTGTGGGCCAGCTGTGGCAGGAAGGCGCCATTCTGTCTGGGCTCCCAGCACAGGGCAGGCTCCGGGATCAGCCTCTGGCTCCCATAGGAGCCTGGTAAGGATGCCTGGGGTGGTAGCCATCCTGGCACAGGTGTGTGTCAGTGGTCTAGGAGGCACGGGAGCATCTCCTAACCCACCCCAGCTAAGTCCCTGGCAGGGCCCACCCCGCTGGCAAGCACCATGACGGAGGTGGCCTGTGTAGGACACAGCTGCCCAAGCATGAAATACAACCACTTTCTAAAAGGCTCAGACCACAGAGAAGGCAGGTTTTGAAATTGACATCAGGCCAGAAAAGGGGGAGTTTCTGGGACAGACCCTTCATCTTGTGCTGGGGCTGCTCATCTGCCCCTCCTCCTTCCAGAGCAGGTGGGGAGGGGACAGCAGTTTGAAGTTAGTGGGGGTTCTTGGGGGTGGTTTTTAGAGAGGCCCCTGCAGACAAGGAGTACCGGGCTGGAGCTGCGCTGGCTGGCTCCGCAGTAGCCCTGCATTGCAGGTCCTCTCCATCTCCTCCTGCTCACCCTTGGCCTTCCTTCCTTTCCCTCCTAGACACCTGGCCCTGCCCAGTCCTGGGGTGGGGGGTATGCTTGGCAGGAGCTTCTCTGTGGCCCCCTCCCTCCTTGGCTCTGACTTCCTGCCCCAATCGAGGATTTGCCCAGGCGCGCCACGGCCGCTTCTCCCTCGGGCTGCCCCACAGCTTGGGGCCGCGGATGCAGTTGTCCCATTCACTCCAGTACCAGCTCTGGTGAGGCTCCTGGACTGTGCCCCCGTGTGGGCTGCACTCAGGGCTCTGGGTGGGCACTAGAGGGCGCTCACTGTAAGGCCAGTTCTGGGGTGCCCCTCCCCCCCAGCCCTCAGGCCCTCTGCACCTGTCCACATCCCAGGACCTTGCTCCAGGGCCAACACTGTGACCCTTGGCCCACCATTGCCTCTGCAAAGCAGCACCACCCGATGGTAGCCAGGAGCCATGCCACAGGGGGTGGAAGGAATGGGTGTGACAAAGAGTTTTACCTTCCTTTCTTATCAAATAGCTGCAGTGGGCCAGTGGCTACTGCACCTCAAGGGTGGGAGGTGAGGGCCCCTCCAGCCAGCCAGGGGACTTAAATCCTAACCCCAGGCCCCCCCACCCAGTCCCCATCTGTCCCTGTGCCTGAGAGGCAGCAGAGGAATCACACCCTGCCCGGCTCCTGACCTCCCACCCAGACTCTGAGATGCCAAGCAGCACAAACATCCTTGGCTCCTTTAGGGGCATTTATTTCCCGGTCAGAAAAGGAGAAGCAGGGACAGGCACCTCTGCCTGTTGAGGCCTGAGCCTGGCGGACGCTACACAAAGACCGGGGAGGGGGAGGGAGGCACAGGAGATGGCTCCCAACTGTGTGCACTTGGTCCCGTTTGTCCTGGCTGGGTCCAGGGAGGGCCTGCCCGGGGAGGGGTGGCACTGAGAGCCTGGGGGCAGAGGTGGCAGGCCAGCTGGCCCAGAGGACGGCACATCTGGAGGCAATAAATACTGACAGGCCAGGAATGCAATTCCAGGCAGGAGGATAAGGCTCAGCCACTGGCTTTGTCTGGGCTCTCTGTGGGGGAGGTGGCTCCAAGCACCCCACGGGCACAGAGAAGGCAGAGGCGTCAGGACACGTAGCCTCCCAGATGGGACTGGAGGCTACTTGAGTTTTGGCAATTTGGCTTTCCCCAGGCAGCCGGAGCCCTCCCAACAGCCCTGGCTGGGGGAGGGGAAGGGCCGGCCAGGCCCAGCAGGCTGGGAAGCCATGGCAGGCGCACCCCCACCCCACCTCCCCAGGCCACCGGAGTCGTGGACAAGGCAAGGACAGGGAGACCACATGCTCATGCAGACACAGGGTTAGAGGTTAACGCGGCCCCCACGGCACGTTCCACATGTTAAGGCATCATGGTTAGACAGAACCGACAGCGATGGATGAACCGGCGGGAGTGTGGGGCTGGAGAGCACCGCCAGAGGGGCCTGCCTGGCAGCCCAGCTCCACGCCTGGTGGGAGGGTGTGTGCCTGAGACCCCGCACGAGCTCTGCTCCCTCTGAGAGCCAGGGCCTCAGGCATGACAAGTAGAGGGGACCGGAGGGACACAGAAAGGGCAGCAGAGGCCGAGCCGGAGCCTTTCCCCCCACAGCAGAGGCAGAAGCAGCAACAAGACACAAGACCACCGAGGAGGCTGGGGGCCTGTGGACTGGAGGGCTGAGGAGGGGCGGGCGGAGGGGCTCCGGCTGAGCCAGACCCAGAGGCAGACCAGGGTGGAAGTGGACAGCCGGGGAGGAGCCCTGTCAGCACTTTGGTGTGGGGGGGAGGGGCCGGGATGGAGATGGGGCACGTCCGTCCGTCCGCCTGTCCGTCCGCCCTGTCCGCTTCCCAGGCCGGGGCTCAGTCCTTCCACTCCTTTTTGATGGTGAGATTCCACTCCCAGGACAAGTGGTCAGTCTTGTCATCGTCCGTGAAGCGGGACTTGATGTTGTAGCTGCCTCGGGCCAGCATGCCCTTGGGCGCCTCCTCCATGGGGGTCAGGAACTCATACTCCTCTGCCCGGGGGCCGTAGCTCCCCACCATGTAGTCGGTCTTGTCGACTGTGGGCCACAGGGAAGGGGGTGGTCACCAGCGCTGCTCTTCCGCCCCCAGGGCAGGCACACCTGGGTTGCCCCAGCCCCACCCCTCGGGCCTCGCTTACTCTTGACGCCTTTCCTGTACGTGTGCTGGATGTACTTCATGCCGGACACGATCTCCCTGTTCACCTGGGGGGACCCGAAGCTAGGGTCAGCCACGGGCCGGGCCCCGGCCCCAGCCCCAGCCCCAGCCCCCCACTGCCTCCAGAAGCCACTGCCTTACCCGGAATGAGATTTTTATCCGGTATTCCACACCCTCCTTCAGCACAAAGGACTGCTTCTTGAAGCTCTCCAGATCACCTGTGTGGGGGAGGAGGCTCAGGGCCACCCAGCTGCCTCCAGGGACGCCCCCAGCCCCACACAAAGCCAGAGCCTCCAAAGACCGCTTGGCCGCACCTCCTGTGCTGCCCACCAGAGGGCGCCGGTGCTCCAGGAAGTTATTTTTAGGGGAAGCAACAGGACGCGAGCCCCACCCAGGGCCTCCCTCCACTCACCTGTCAGGTCCAGCTCCAGGGGGCCTGGGGCTGAGCAGCACACCAGAGTCAGGCGGGTCACGATGACGTTGGGGACGTTGGGGTCTGGGGAATAACAGCAAGTGAGAGCCCACCCCTTGCTCTTCCCTCTGCCACCAGTGGGGGAGGGGCAGGGAGCAGCACAGGGCTTCCTGCTGCCCCAGGCTCACCTGCAGAGACGGCCACACGGCCCAGCAGGGCCTCTTTGTACTTGCGCAGGCTCTCGTCGTCCTTGTCCAGCTCCTGAATCTCCTGGATGCTCTTCTGGGCTGGGGGCTTGTAGTTGACCGAGTGCTCATCCTCCTCGTTCTCAGCCGCAATCTGCGCCAGCTGCTCTGCCGTGGGCTCCTGCTCCGCCATGCTCACCTCTCGCCTGGGTCTGTGACACCTGTGGGTGGGGCGGGGCGGGGCTATGGCAGCCTGAGGGGCAGGTTGTGCTAGCAGAGCCTCAGGAGGTGGCAGGCAGGCAGGCAGGCCTAGGGACCTGGGCCCCAAAGGGAAGTGCAGGAGGGTTGGCTTGGGGAGAGCTTCACAAAGGGCCCAGAGGACAAGTTCCTGCCACTTAGGGGGCCACACTTGCCTCCCCCCACCCCCGCCTACCTTGGGGGTGCCCTTGGGGCAATCTGAGGGCCCTAGCCCAGGTATGGCATCCAGGACTGTGTGGGGACTGCAGCCCATCACCAAGGATACAGGTCACACCTCCTCCAGCAAGTAGAAGGCATACAGGGGGGCGGTGGATACTGGCCCCAGACTCAATTGGCAGGGCCCTTGGTCTCTAGAGCCCTGCTGCTCTGAGCTACTCTAGTCCCCTTGCCCTAAGGGACCTCCCTAGCGGGTACCATAGCCGGGAGTCCTAGCCAAGGGATGCTCCTTGGGTTAGTCAGGGACACAAGTCTGTTCTGATTTAACCTGCAAACACAGGATGCTCCTAGAGCTCAGAAGTGAGGGGCCAGCCAGAGTCCCACCGGGGTCCTAAGTGTTTTGAGGTTCACTCCAGTTGTGAGGGTCTGTGACCTAGACCTTAGAAGTACTGCATCCGCTCAGTATTCTCAGGACCTTCTTTGTAGACCCAAAAGTACCCGGAGCAGCACTGACCGAGCAGGGACCTCGACGCGAGGCAGCCGCGGGGCTTCGTCACGCCCTGATCCTTCCGGGCGGCGTGGGAGCTGGGTCGGGGCGCAGCCCACCCCAAGAGAGGGACCCGCCTACGCCCCAGACCCTCCCGCGCCACCCGCCCAAGTCCCGCTGCTTCCTCCGGGCGCTCCCGCCCCGACGCCCCCGAGCACGGCCGCAGGCAACCCCACCCGGGGCGCGGCCCGCACTTCCGCAGGGCCCGAAATCTGAGTGCTGGGCGGATGGCGCCCCACCCCTGGCCGCCCCGGGGCGCGATGACCGCGGCGGCCCCGCCTGGCGCCTCCATCCCCGGGAAGGGCGCGGCCCGCCAGACCCCGGCCCCGCAGCACCACGCGAGACGCCCGAAGCGGGCCGCCCGCGCTCCCCGGCCCCCGCCCGCGGCGCGCCGTCCGCCCGGGGCCCGCACGTGGGGCCGCCGCCCGCTCGCGCCCCGCCCCGGCCGCGCCGCCGCCGTCCCCGCCCCGGCCGCGAGACCCGGCAGCAGGCGCAGGCGGGGCGCGGAAAAAAGCGGCCCCCGCAACCTTCCCGCGCGGCCCCCGCCCCGCAAAGCCGCTCACCGGAGGGTCGGCCGCGCGACTCTCGCTCCCTCCCGCACCGAGTGACGAACGTCGTCGGCCGCCGCCCGCCGGCCTGTCACTTCCGGGGTCACGCGACTTCCGCTGCCCGGGCGGGGCCGGCCGGCGCGCAAGCGCGGCGGGCGAGGGCGCGCCGCCGCCATCTTGCGGAACTGAGGACTGTGGGCGCGTCCCCCGTGGGGACTGATGTCGCACTTCACTTGGAAATACCTTTAGCCGTCGTCTTTGTGAACGAGACATCCCGTCACACGAGTCCGGAGCGCCCCTCCGTCCCGCCGGGCCTTTTGATCGGGACTCTCGCCGCGGGTCGTCCGCGCGCGCCCACTCGAGGCCCGTGGAGATCCGCGGATGTGCGTGGTTGGCCCCGACCCCGCCGGTCCGCCTGCGCCTTTGGGCGTCGGCGCTTGTCCCTGTGTCCCCGGACTTTGAGAGTGAACGCTGGACGTGGCCTTAAGTTCTCACCGAGCCCCTGCGCAAGGACCTCTTCTGCCAAATCTAGACTCCAGCGCACGGCGGCCCCCTCCCTGCGTTCCTGCCCTCCTCCATGACTGTCCCCCACACGGCTGTGCTCCCCAATGACTGTCCCCACACACACGTCCCCCACGACTGTTCCCTCCCCAGTGGCTGTCCCCGAGCACAGCCGTCCCCTCACACGGGCTGTTCCCCCAGCGCATTGCTGTCCCCTGAGTGTCCCCCTCGGGTGGACAAGGTTGTGTACGGTGGGGCACAGCCTCTCACACTCCAGCAGTCCTCCTCTTGGAAGCCTGGTCCATGCCTCAGGCTTGCTGGTGGGCACAGCCGGGGCTTTTCCTTCCAGACTGAGTGACAAAATTCTTGGGGAGCAGCCGACTTGGCCACCTCACACAAGAGCCACGCCAGAGAAACTTCTGTCCCTGTGGAACCCCTGGGCTCTTTCAATATGGAGGGCGCTCCTGCCACCAGGAGTAGATGATGGGGCTGCTTCAGCCTGGGGGGTCACCACAGGACCCCAGAATTCTCACGTCCTTTGCTCCAGTTGATCAGAGATCTCAGACATTTGCCCAAACAAGGAGCATTTTGGAGCATAAGGAGAGGCCACATGAAACACGGGTGGCCAGGCCCCGCCGCTCTTCTGCTCCTCTCCCCTCCTGGGGGCCCAGTCCCTAAAGGCTCCACACCAGATACGGGGGCGCTGCGCCTCCCCCAATCCCTGTCCTGCAGCATTTGTTGAGATTGTAGTAACGTCATGATGGACTCTTGCCTCTTTATTTATTTTTAGTTTTAGAGACGGGGTCTCCCTGTTGCCCCGGCTGGAGGGCAGTGGTGCGGTCATCGCTCACTGCAGCCTCGAACTCCTGGGCTCAAGTGATCCTCCCACCTCAGCCTCCCCAGAGGTTGGCTTCCTTTAGTTTTTTTGTACCATGGCAAGGGAAGGTTAATGTTATCTTGAACCTTTTATCAAAACAGAAAAACAGCTGAAGAGATGTGAGTGCAGGACACAGGAACGGCCATCCTCAACACCAGGAGCAGCGCAGCAGACGAAAGAAAACCGTGAAAACCACACCTCACAGCTTAACAGTATTCAGACACTTTGGCTTAGTGAGGTCACTTTTAGGAATGTATCCTGTGGAAATAACCGTGGATGTGCATAAAGGTTTAGTCACAAAGACATGTTTATTACAGCATTTTTATACGATCAAAAATGTTAGGCAGGGCGCGGTGGCTCACACCTGTAATCCTAGCTCTCTGGGAGGCCGAGGCGGGCGGATTGTTTGAGCTCAGGAGTTCGAGACCAGCCTGAGCAAGAGCCAGACCCCGTCTCTACTAAAATTAGAAATAAATTAATTGGACAACTAAAAATATATAGAAAAAATTAGCCGGGCATGGTGGCGCATGCCTGTGGTCCCATCTACTTGGGAGGCTGAGGCAGGAGGATCGCTTGAGCCCAGGAGTTTGAGGTTGCTGTGAACTAGGCTGACGCCACGGCACTCTAACCCGGGCAACAGTGAGACTGTCTCAAAAAAAAATGTTAATAATTTGAAAAATTTGAAAGATTTGAAAAACAGTGGAGCTATATCGTAGACCACTGCCCCACTACACCACACCTTCTGTTACTCACATGAATGGTCTATATGGCATCATCTTACATATTGCTTAAAAACCCTTTGATTAGGGTCAGGCTTGGTGGCTCACACCTGTAATCCCAGGACTCTGGGAGGCCAAGGCGGGAGGATCGCTTGAGCTCAGGAGCTGGAGACCAGCCTGAGCAAGAGTGAGACTCCGTCTCTACTAAAAATAGAAGGAAAATTAGCCAGGTGTGGGAGCGCATGCTTGTAGTCCCAGCTACTCAGGAGGCTGAGGCAGGAGGATCCCTTGAGCCCAGGAGTTGGAGGCTGCAGTGAGCTGTGATCTCACCACTGTACTCCAGCCTGGGAGACGGAGCAAGACTCTATCTCAAAAAGAAAAATCCTATTTAAGTCTTTTGCCCATTTTTAATTGGATTGTCTTATTAGGAGTCCTTATATATCCTGTACACAAGCCCTTTATCAGATACATGATTTCTGAATATTTTGTGACTTGTCTTTCATTTTCTTAATGGCATATTACAATTTCAGCTTACAGTCAGGTCTACAATCCATTTGGGTTGATCTTTGTGTACGGCAGGAGCTGAGTCAAAGATCTTTGCTGTGTATGGACATTCATTTGTCTCAGCACCAAGTGTTGAAAAGATAATAATTTCCCCCATTGAAATGTCTTGGCATCTTTGTTGAAAAATCTTCACTGTAAATTTAAGAGTTTATTGCTGGACTTTTCTGTTCCATTGACAGGTTTGTCCTTAATATCGTAGTTTCTCGATTACTGTAGGTTTGTAGGAAAATTTGAAATCAGCTAGTATAAGTCTTAAAATTCTTTTTCAAAATTGTCTTGCCTACCCTCGGTCCTGTGAATTTCCATATAAATTTTAAGATCAGCTCTAAATTCCTACAAAAAGTCCTTTTGGGGATTTGATAGGGATTATGTTGAATCTATAGAACAATTTGGAGAGAATTGCCATCTTAATATTGTCTTCCAATCCGTAATAGAATTTTTGTGCATTTATTTGATCTTCTTAGTGTCTCAGTATTTTATAGTTTTTAGTGTACAGGTCTGACATTTTATTGTTAAATTCGTTACTAAGTATTTTATTGTTTCTGATGCTAACATGAATGAAATTTTCTTCATGTCATTTTTGGGTTGTTGATTCCTAATATATAAAATACATCTGATTTTCGTGTATTGATCTTATATCCTACAACTCTGAAAATTCATTTACTAGTTTGTGGGATTCCTTAAGGTTTTCTACATATAGAATTATTTCATCAGAATGAAAAACAACTGGCTTCATCCTTTCTCAGAAAGGATGATGCTGACTTTTGCCCAGGCTGGACTCAAACTCCTGGGCTCAAGCAAAGTTCTTGAGCAGCTGGGATTACGGCTGGAAGTATTTTTGTGAACTGCCCATTCATGTCCTTATATGTAAATGTTTCCCAATGTTTTGTTTGTCTTGATTTTCGTGGTATTGCTTTAAGTACAGAGGTTGTTAAAAGCTCTCCCCGCTCTGCAAAGATAGGTTCTCTTATTTTTAATCTAATGATACCATGAACACACCTACAAAACTGACCGTGCTTTCTTAGTATCCCTTTCCCCAAGTCTCAAAGCTGTCTTGTTCCGGCTGTTTGCCCACTAAGACCTGGGCAGAGTCCACGTGGATGGTACTCGGTGTCCACTTTCATCTCCTCTTCTGTGCCTGGTGCCACTTAGGTGCCCACGAGTTCAGGCAGCTTGGGAAGAACGTCCTGTGTTCTGCATTTGCTGGCTGAATCCTCCAGGTGTCCCGTGGTAGCCCCTTCCTTCCATCCCCGAGCTCCTCAGACAGGATGAGCTCCAGCTCCAGTTTCAGAGGTGGTGCCCTGGGCTTCCCACCGTGTCACCTCAGGGACACGTCTTCTGCTTCTACCTGTGCTGAGGTGCAGGGGGTTCCAGGAAGCTGGGCTGCTCCATCCGTTATCAATGGCCCCTTTGTAACTTTTATTGTTTCCGACTTGCATCAATTTACCAGGCATTGTAAAACGGTGACTTTCTAATTATTTTTCCATTAATCAGCTGGAATTCTTTGAAAGAAAAAAAGAATCTCAGACCTCCTGTCACCACTTAATTCCCCCCAAATCAGTTTGGACAGAAAAGACAAATTAAATGCCTGATTTTTTCCTTTTATTTGCCAGTTTTTAGAATGAGTTAGTGCCCTGGCAACCTCCAAAAGTAAACATTAGATGTTTCTTTTTAAGCATCATTATGAACTCTTGGGTGTTCATATAATTCAACATAAATTTCTTATAAAAAACAAATATTAAGTCTATGATATCATTAACAGTAACTTGAATGATTTGTTTATGAAGGATTTATATATTAAATAAAACTTTTATGCTCACGTTTTTATATATAGATATTAATTTATAAAAAATTAACAAGATAGAACATTTTATAATGTTTTTACAGCCTGCGGAGATAACATCAAGATTAACTCTGGCCTAGCTTAGGCTACATGATCACAGACAAGCTGATGTATTTAAAATGAAAGAGATTTATCTCTTGGTATTCTCATGGCTTTATTTTTACATTAAAATCTTTAATGATGTATTATTTATTGCTATCTTCCACCAAATGGTTGGCCAGTCAATCCCAGGATGACTTGTTAATAAATAACAGCCAAAAAAAGAATGTAAATCGTATAAACATAATTTACGAAAATCATACAACCTTATATAATTCCATAACAACATATGTAACTTACAAAAAAAAAAAAAGAAGGAAAAATCAACTAGCACGTGGGGAGGCCAAAGGGAACATAGTGGACAGGTGGCCCTAACTGCGAAAGTTGCACAGAGCGCTCACCTGGCCGCTCCGACGTCGGCACTCCGACAAGGCTAAGCACAAAAACAGCAGGACACAAATACCGCACCCAGTTAGCAAATGCTTCTCACGAGGGTACGGGGCCAGCAATCCTGAAGCAGGTTTAGGTGTCTACCTAAAGCACAGACATCACAGCAGTCACTCTGAGCGCCAGGTTTTCTCCCTGTTACAGGAAGACAGTACAAACAAGGAGAGGAGAAGGGGGAGAATGAACCCAGCTGTTGGGTTGAGTCAGAGGTAACAGTTTGAACTCATGGTTTTTCAAAAGTATATATACGGCTAGATAGCTACAGATACAAACAAGCAAGTGTGTGTGCATGAGCTGGCGCACACGTATGTACATCCCAGCTCTGTCCCGAGAGGGCCCAGAAGCAGCCAGCACACCAGTCTCCAGTCAAAGGGAGGGCTCCTTGGAGAACTGGGGGATTCCAGAGTCAGGGCAGGGACAACAGAAGCAAACCTAGAGCCTTTCACGGAGCTGGGAATGAAGGAAGTGCTTAAGGAAGGACAGGCATGCAAGCGGCACAGGACACAACTTTGAAGAGCTTCTGAGGCCAAAGCTCAAACAACTGAGCAACAAAGCAATATGAGCATCAGATTATAATTCATAGAATAAATTCCCAAGCCCATACTGACATAAACAACTAAATAAATGGTGGAGAAGGGACTGCACTTTCTTAGAGAATTCCAATTAATAAACGTCAAAAAACCGGGCATGGTGGAGCCTGTAGAAGGCTCAGGCAGGAGGATCACTTGAGCCTGGGAGTTGGAGGCCACAGTGAACTATGGTCTCATCACTATACTCCAGCCTGGGAGACAGAGCGAGACTCTCTCTGGGGAAAAAAAAAAAAAAACCAAACTCGAAAGAAATGAGGGAAATGCAAAAATCACCATTGAATACCACAGTCATAATTACTAGATCTACCAACAGATGCTAATAGTGGGTGTAACTTTGAAAAGATATTCTCTTAGTACCTAAGTGTCTCCCCAAGATATTTATGATTACAAAGGGGAAATCAGTAACTTTACAATGACGAAACCAGGCAGCCACCACCTAAACTGAGTGAGCAAGGCAGCATGACCAGGAGTCTGACAGGGTGACATCAGGTGTCCCGGCGCCACGCGCCCAGGAGGGAGCATCCTAGCTGTGGCATTCGCACCTGAAACAGATAACTCCAGTCTAATCATAAGAAAGGTCATCTTTCACGACTCATTTGTGAAAAAAATAATGAAAGAAAAATAAAAGAAAGGTCAGACAATCCCCACTGGGGGACATCCCACAAAACAGCTAACAGTGCCCTTCAAAAGCGTCAAGGCCACCAAAGACCACGAAAGACCGAGAAAGGCTGACGCACTAGGAGTCAAAGGTGACTAAAGAAACATGACGGACGTGCACGACGAAAAACACGACTCTTCGGTCTGTGGCTGGATCGTGAGGAAAGTCGTCCTTGATCACTTCTATTGGATTCAGACATGCAGAGATAAAAGATTATAACGAAGAAACTACAAGGCAAAACCACAATGAGAGCGCACTTCGCACCCAGTAGGGCAGCTGGCTAAAAAAGACAGATGCTAACAACAAGAGTTGCCGAGAAATCGCACCCACACACGCTGCTGGTGGGAGTGCGACATGCCGCGGCTGCTTCGGAGAAGTTGGGCAGTTCCTCAGAAAGGAAAGCATAGCTACCCTGTGACCCAGCAATTCTGCCCCAAGAGAAGCGAAAACTGCGCCCACGGTCCCACTGCTCCGACAGCCACAAAGCAGAAACCACCGGATGTCCGCAGACAGAACGGAGCTCCGACGCGCCGCGACACGGAGGAGCGTTGGAGACGTTACACTAAGTCGCAGGGGCCAGCCAGTCTCGGAGGAAACGTTCAGACCACAGAGACAGAACGCATGACAGCGGGTGCCGGGGCCAGAGAGCCGCTGCCAGCGGGTACAGGTTTCTTTGTGGGATGGGAATGTTCTGGAAATTGGCAATGGTGGCAGATGTGTGACTCTGCCAATGCAGAGAAAACCCCTGGACTGTGCCCTTCTTTTAAGTCGGTGAAGTTTCTTTCATGTCAAAAACCTCTCAATAAAGCTCTTATTTCATTCTTTCCAGCTTACTTTTTCAGCTAAAAAAAACCCCCTACTTTTCTTTAAAAAGCACTGCATGTTCCACACACTATTAAAACAAAACACAGTCTACTCCATGGCTCTGCCTGTTTTGGCCACTGTGTGGATGTCACCTACATCGAAGCCCCTCATGCTGGGCCCGGGCCCTGCCTGCCCACCCTTGCTGCCTTTCCCAGGGCAGACGCACCGCCGGCTGCTGTCGCAGCAGGGCTCCCTCCTTTCGCCCGGCCTCTGCCAGAGACAAAGGCCCCAGGTAGCCTGTCCCCCACCCATGCCACGCTGGGGTCCTGGCTTGCTCCTGAGCTCCCCAAGTGCGTTCCCACCTCAGGACCTGCGCAGTCACTCTGCTCTGCCCCCCAGCGCCCACGGGGCTCCTGCCTCTTACCCTCCAGACCTGAGGCCTGCGGGCCCTCGCCATTCCCAGCTTTGTTTCTTCAAAGCCTCACCCCCAGCGGATGTCCAAATTCCACTTTCTCCTGCCTTTCCTTCGCTAGAAGGCAGGCTCTACAAGGCAGGCTTCTGTTTGGCTCACTGCTGTTTTCCCTGGCATCTGAAAATGGTGACTGGCATGCAGCAGGCACTCACAGGGCTGTGGGGTAAGGAGATAAACTTCCTTTTCTTTAAGCTCTAGAGAGAAAAGATGGTGTTGCTGGATTCTCAGGAGGTAAATGAGATCTGTACAGAACATCCACGGGCCCTCGGCAAACGCTATTGACACTGTGCGGCCCAAACAGAGGAAACGGCTCTTGAAGTTCACGTTTCCACTGTCGTTCCACGGTACTGGAACCTCTCACTTGTATCCTGTACTAGACTATCAGCTTGCTAAAGGTAAGAACGCAAAGTTACTCATTCACATGAAGACCCAGGTACAGATGCAGAAACCCAACACGAGGTTTGATACGATTCAGTCCACAAAAGGAAGAGGGCTGCCCTACTTAGGCCCGATCACGCTGCAGACCTTTGCTTGCACCAACCCGGAGCCAAGGACCCTGTGGGAGCTCACAGCTCACCACTTCCTCTAGTCACAAGCCACGTGACTGCACCTGAGAGCTGCGCTCAGGACCTCAGGCCAAAGGCAGAGCTGGGCAGGCCGCCTGCCAGCCCCACGACAAGCTCCCGTGCCAGTACACGTGCTGCCTCTGCTGCCGGCGGCCGCAAGCTCCTACTCCCGATCCACGCTGGGCTGAGAAACGGACAAGAACGGGGGCTTCTTTCCCTGCACGCGCTTGAAAGCCCGCAAAGCACAACCCTGGCTAAGTGTGAATTGTGAGCCCACGTCTGGGCTCGGGGGTGTACCCCGCGTGCCTGGAGGCCGCCTACAGGCTGCCAGGCCAGTCGGCCCGCCACAGCTCACTGCGCGAAGCACGTGAAGAACACACAGGACGACCCGTCTCTCATCCTTTCAGTCGGCACCGTCTGGGGGACGGCAGCTTGCTGCACAGCGTGTGCTGGCCCTGCGCTCTCTACTCCAGGCCTGGCACCACCCTTCGCAAGGGGCCAGAGGGTGTGGCTGGCCAAGGCGCCCTTGGTCTCCACTTGCGCTCTGTGCAATCACTAGAAGAGTCCCCTTCCTCCCCTCTCAAAAGCATCCCAGTTTGGGCAATAAGTTAAATGGTCCTCTGGCCCTTGAAGTAAAATGAGGTTTCCTGTGTTACACAGATAAAGCAGCGAAGGCTTGATACGACTGAGAGGCTTGGCCCAGCTCTCCCATTCGCTGCCCATGGGGAGCCCAGGTGGCATCCAGTCCTAGCTGCCCCCAGCGCCCAGTTACAAAGGCTGCACGCCCCACCACCCTCCTCTGACCACTTGGCAGCACCTGCACCGCGTCCCCCAGGCAAATGTTGGCCTTTGCTCCAGTGGTGACATCTTTTTTCTATCCTCACCTGCCCCAGCCAAAGGCCTCCATGATGCTTCACTCCCATGCCCCTTCTCCCAAGGGTGCCAACAGGCCCCAAATCCTGGCCATTCTTCCTTCCACTTCCCGTTAAGCCACCAGCCGCCACCCTGCCAGGCTGGTGGGTCCCAGCACCACCACCTCTCATTCAGCCTGACCTCCCCGTCCACCAGACGTTCTCTTCAGCTTTCCTGGCAGTGGGGGGCAAGTCCGCTCACGCACTCCAGCAAGCGGCCTCCCGGCTGGCACGTGCCTGCTCAAGTCCTGCTCCAACACTCAGGGCCCAGCCAAAGGCGCTTGGGACAGCCTCATTCCAACTGGGTAGACTCCCCACCCTCACAGCCTTCTCTGACCGCCACAGCAACTCAAGCTGGGTATCTCATGACCCTCCCTGGAGACCAGGCTCCTCAGAGAGCTGAGATCAGACACGCTGCTCATCCGTGTCTCCAGCCTGTGGCCTCGGCTGGCACGGAGCACGCTGTAGCCACTGGTCTGTAGCGATACCTGTCACTGACAGTTAAAGGCCACCCCTTAGTCATGCTCCCCGCCATGACTCAGTCAGTCTCTTCCCAGCGCTGAAGCAATGTGGCCTGGGGCATGTGCCCAGCAGGAGCTGCCCAACAGGCAGGGAACAGCTTCAACAGCACTGAGTGAACTCCTGGCTCAGTCTGTCCACTCCCATCACCTGATCCCCGGTCTTCCTGGCATCTCAGCCTGGCATTCCAGCTGTTAAGACATAGGCGGCTGAGACCCTGGAGCTCCCTTCTCCCCATCCCCACCTGGCATCAGGTGGTACAAGACTCCCCAACTTACCCCATTCTTAGACAGATCCTCACAGCTTCACCAGCTATTTTATTCAATACACAATTAAGAGACCACCAACCAGGCACAATAGCTCATGCCTGTAACCCCAGCACTTTGGGAGGCCGAGGAGGGAGGATCGCTTTAGCCCACGATTTCAAGGCCAGCCTGGGTAACATAGCCAAGACTCCATCTTTACAAAAAAAAAAAACAAAAACAAATTAACCAGGCGTGGTGGCATGTGCCTATAGTCCCAGCTACTTGAGAGGCTGAGGCAGGAAGCTTAAGCCTAGGAGTTGGAGGCTGCAGTGAGCTATGGTGGTGTCACTGCACTCTAGCCTGGCCGCCAGAGCAAGACCCTGTCTGAAAAAGAAAAAGAGCGTACCCTTAAGCTGTACTCTCAGACAACATTAAAAAAATAAAAAATAAAAATGAAAGAACTATACCACAAAGTCAGAACAGCTAAATCCAAGTTTCTCTGAGAACCTGAGTACAAGAAAGAAAAGGAATAGCGCAGGGATTTTCTGGTCGTGGGAAACTGCCGGGTAGTACACAGGGTAGCCCGCCCCGTCCCCACCCCCTCACCTTGCGGTATAGGCACAGTGAACAAGCAGCTCCGGCAAAGCGCCACCACTGCCCTGGTGTCCTCCCACCTATTGAGTTAGAGAGTGAGGCGTTAGGAGTTAGATGGCAAAGGGGACAGGAAGGAAGGCAGCCATGGTCCTCCAGAGCACTGACTGGCTCCAACCCCATGCAAGTGCCAGGCAGTGCCAAATGCCACCTATGGGACTACTCCCAACACCCTCTCCTCCAGGTCCCCTCCACTGCCCTCCTGCCTGGACAGACACCAAACTTCTGGCCCAGGTAAGTACTCCAACAGTGAGATGAATCAAACAGTTGCAATTCTACACACATTTCTATTTTATTATGGAAAAGGTGAAAACACCACCTTCTCCACAACAGCAACCAGTAAAATTTATCCCAAAAATAACTCGGTACAAAACAGGTCTGTTTCAGAATTAAAAAAAAAAAAAAAAAGAAAGAAAAAAAACCTTTACATGAGTTTTTAAATCCTATTTTTAAAACACAAAAGAAACAAATCCATCATTGGCCACACAGCCCCAGCCGCCCACCCCACCCCCCAGCAGGGAGCGCAGTGAGACGTCTGGGTCCTGGTCCGCACGTGGATTTGCTGGTCTGTTTAACTGGTGTCCATCTGAAACACAGGAAAACAGGCTCTTGCTCAAGGGAGGTCCTGCTCCCAGCTCCATCTCTGGCTGGTCCCTACCTGGGCCACATCCCCTTCCCCAGCCCAGGGCTTACCCTTGCATTATAGGCGTCCAGCTGGGCGTCCAACTCCTCTGCAGAAAGTTGCTGCTTTGAGTTTCTGCCAGTGCCTCTGCCTCTTCCCCGGGTGCCTCCACGGGTGCCTCTCCGGGTGCCACCACCACCAAAACCTCCAGAACCACGGTTTCTAGTCATGCCGCCTCTGTTTACACTAGCAAGGAAAGGGGACTTGTTCACACACCTAGGAAGGCCCCGGATGATGCAGCCGCACCACACGCCATTCATCCCGCCCCTGGAAATCACCTCTGCGCGGGCCTCCGCTGTGTATCGATCTGTGATGTAACGAGTTGAATGTTCATAGGGCGGCCTGTGGCAAAGGATACAAGAAGACACATTCCAATCAGAGATTCTGAATCGAACCAGGTGGCACCACACCCTGGTCTTCATGCAAACTCTGGAAAGGGCCTTTGTGTGTCTCAAATGCCCCTGACAAGGGAAATGGCCTAGAGATACTGGTGGGAGAACAAAATGGCAATGACAACAACCCCACCAACACTCCTCACTCCTTCTCAGTCCAGGCTAGGTGGGCTGTTTGCTCAGGTGTCCGGGGTGCTCATGGGTGGACAGATGTGGGTGACCTGACGGAAGAAGAACCGGTACCTTTGTCTTTACGACTACAGCCCCGCACTCAGAGGTGTACTATGGCGGTTCTGAGAAGGCTTCACAGAAGTGAGTCTTCCGGAAGGAGCTGAAGGAGGGGAGGGATGTAGCTTGCTGGATGGGGGTTCACAAGAGGTTGGTCCAGATGTGTGGGGCAGCATGAGAGGTGGCAGAATGGAAGAGAGAGACAAAGGGGCAAATGCAAAGTGTCCTCAGCCAGGGGCTGGGCCATATCCCTACACGGGCAGGTGCTGGCCCAAACGCCACAGCCCCCAGTCAGCCTGGCTCCAGCCCCAGACTCACCATCCAAAGGGACACCGTTGTACTGTTTCATCGCCTTCAAGGCGTCTGCCTTCCGTTCAAAGTGCACGTCTGCTGTTCCTAAACTGCGGCCAGAGCGATCGTAGTGCACGGCTGCCTTCTTCAGTGTTCCAAACTCGGCAAAGAGCTCCTGGGAGTCAGAAAGAGCAGCTGTTAGCAAAGCAACAAAGCTGTTTTCCTTCTGGCCACCCAGGGACAGTCCCTGGGAGTGTGAGCTGCTTTGGGGTGCTTCCCTGGGAAGCAGGGAGTGGTGATGGGAACGGAGGGAAGGGATGGGGCAGGAGGGACAGCAACTTCCAAGAGCACCTGGGTCTGAGGGCTCCTGCCATCTGTACCGTGACACAGGTAAAGGAAGTCGCAAAGGGCATAAAATTAAGTCGCTATCCTCTTAAATAAAGGAAAACGTACAGCACACCCGAGGGCTGTTCCAAGAAACAGCAGTGGCCGAGATCAAGACCAAGGGAAGCTGCCCGATAGACCAGAGCAGCTAGAAGGGCCTGCTGATTTGGGAGCCCTGACCCGAACCCTTCCCCCAAGGCGGAGTCTGGCTCACCTTTCCCTCTCCTCCTACTCAAGCCTGCCGCAAAGTCTGAAGTCAAGCGCTGCCATGGAAACTGCCCTGACCTCAGGCAGGCTGGGAGTTGGAGAGGGAACCCAGAGTGTGGGGCTACTCCGGCCGCAGGCACACAGCGGGAAGTGGAGTTCACCAAAAGCGGTTTCCAGTGGATGCCAGAAACCACCTTAAAAAAAGTGTTGAGACACTGTGAGTGCTCACTGGCCCTCCTCTGTTCTCCCAAGGCAAAGCCAAGTGGCTGGGCTCTGGGGAATTGAACCCAGGAAGGCCCAGCACCCTGACCCAGCCATCTCCAAGACTGACACCCAAAAAGCCATTTCTTAACCAGAAAACAAGTTTAAATATCTTTGAGGCCAAAAAAAAAAAAAAAAAAGAAAGAAAAGGAAAAAAAGAAAAAAACTAAGCTCAACCAAAGATAGGTTTGAGAACCATGCCACTGACAAGATGTGGGGTACTTCGGAATAGTAACACTGCAGAGCTCTAAGTCTGAGACGCAGTGCTCAGGGCAAACCAAGCCGGAAGAGTACACGGGTACGTTAGCTTTATCAGTTACGCTGAGTAGATTCTTCTCACATCAGCTTGCTAAAATAGGCATGAAATCAAAAAAGCAAGTGGCCTAGGTCCAACAGTAACACACAGGAACCACTCACACGTGACCAATCTGTGTCCTGTGAGAAATCAGAAGCCCTGGCAGAGGACTTTCACTCGCAGAACATCTTTCAAAGAGCAGTAGCTCCCCAGACTATGCTAGGGTCCTGTCTTCCTGCGGACTGGCCTACCTGTCGGACTTGCAACCCCAGTAGGCCTCTGCTCTACACTCGCACTGCGTCTGCCCTGCAGCCCCTCAGAGGGGAACAGTGGCTAACCCTTGCGCAGCAGGGAGGGGATTCAGGGCCACATCCCAAACAACATGATCCATTCTGTGCAGGGCGAATAGCTCGCTGAGAAACTCCCTGCTCTTACCTGAATATCAGCATCTGACACGCCAAAATCCAGATTTGACACCAGCAGTTTCCCACCCGTCTCCACACCGGCACCACCCCCGAAGCCACTGTCAAAAAGATCGTGCTGCCACTTGTCAGGAAGTTGTTTTGGCTGAAAAAAGGAACGGCAAAAACAGAAACAGACCAGTGAGTCTCAGTCCAGGGCTCTCCCTTGCGCTCACAGCTACCCCGGACCCTCTCTCGTGGGAGTCTAGAGAACGCCGCGGAGAAGGGGCCGCCAACCTTCGCCCGGCGATGCAATTCCCCCGCCCGAAGCCCCACGGTCCCACCGCGGCAGCGCAACTTTTCAGTTCCCTTCGACCAACTTCCCGCCGCTGGTGCGGCCGCGCCCAGCATCCCCTCAGCTCCCGCAGCCATGAGGCCACGGCGCCCAGACGAGACAAAGAGCCGGAAAGGGTCTCCTCCTCCAAGGCCAGGCCCCGACCGCACGACCTCGCCCCCGCCCACCACCCGCTCGGCGCCCGCTCGCACCCGCCGGGCCTGGAGCCAGCCCGCTCCGGCGGCCCGCTCCAGCAGCCGCCTCAGCCCGCCCGGCCTGGCCTCCGCGGGCGGCCCTCGGCCCCGGCTCGCCTTTCCGCCCTCCGTCGGCGCCGGCGAGCCTCCCAACTCACCCTGCTGTAGGGCGCCGGTCGGTTTCTGCCGCCGCCGCCGGCCGCACCGCGGGCGATGGCCGGCCGGTTCCGGATGGCCCCGCCGCCTCGATTCACTCGCGCGGCGGCCTGCGCTCCCCCGCCGCGGCCGCCCTGGGAGCCGGCCCGACCGCGGCCCCGGCCCCCGCC
Source organism: Avahi laniger (assembly GCA_963575035.1). NCBI lineage: Eukaryota > Metazoa > Chordata > Mammalia > Primates > Indriidae > Avahi > Avahi laniger. Next base: position 1,504 of record CAUYSK010051654.1, on the reverse strand, counting down.
GCGACCGCCTCGCTGGCTCCGGTTCATTTTAATGATGTCGTCCAGAGACATGTCCATTTTGTCGGCCATGGCGGGCGCAGAATCGGACCTCGGCTCGAGCCCGCGCGTCAGCACGCCGGCGCGTCACTTCCTGCGCCTCGCGGGCCCTTCCGGAGCCTCGGCCTCGGAGCGACTGCTGATTGGCTACTGATGGGCGGCTGCGTGTATGGGGCGGGGAGGCGCGTGCGCGCTCGTGCGCGGGGCTCGGCGGGCGCAAGTGAGCGTGCCGGCGGCTGCCGCCGTCGTTTTTATAACTTCCCGCGCGGACGCCGGCGCTGCCAACGGAAGGCGGGCGGGACGGCGCGTGATTAGGTTGGCGAAGGTGTGAGGGCGCAGGGGTGGGACGGCGGCCGTTGGGGGCGGGGCCTGGCGCCCCTCAGCCCCTCCCTGCGGTCGCGGGCTGGCCACGGCCAAGGGACGCTGCGGGCGGCTGGGTTCCGGGAGCGGACTGGGGTCGTCACCTCCGCCCCACCCCGCGGCCACCGACCCAAGTGGGGACCGGGCTGGTGGGGGCGGATTCCGTCGGCGCGGCCCGAGGCAGGTCGCATCCGGGCGCACACGGGCCGCTCGTTTTTTTGGCTTTGTTTTCCCGGGAGATGAAAACGTAGCGAGCGGGATTTTTGGCCTCCACCTGTAACCCCGAAGTTAGTACCTTCTTGCCCAGCACTTTAAAAAATATTTTTAAAATGTCGTGTGGCATATTTTTTGCAATTTGTTAACGAAAACCAGTGCCCCTTTTCATGGACTTAAGGTATTTATTACTTGGGATTTTTGAAGCGATCCTCAGTGAGTAGCAATACCAAACTCGGGAGAGCGCCCTGCCCGCGCGCAGCCAGGGATGTGCCTTGTTCTCTCGGTGGCTAAAGGGACAAGCAGATTGCTGCCTGTGCGCAGCTGTTCTCCAGGAGCTGTTCTGCAACGCTCACCCTCTGGGCTGCTTTGATGCCGAGGTGTTGTAGCTCTGCAGACTGAATTTAGCAGGTAACCCTCTTCCCCTCAGCCTGCAGGCTCCGCTGCCATGAAGGTGAAGATTAAGTGCTGGAACGGCGTGGCCACTTGGCTCTGGGTGGCCAACGATGAGAACTGCGGTATCTGCAGGATGGCATTTAACGGCTGCTGTCCAGATTGTAAGTGTCTCCCCCTGTGCTCTCTGAGCCTGCCTCCTGGCCCAGCTCCCCAGCTCCTGATAAATACCTGCACTAAATCCCTGGGTTTTAGTTTCCTTTTTCTGAAGAAAAGTTGACCAAAAAAAAAAAAAAGCCAGGCAAGTCGGGCCCATCTTTTCGTAAAGATTCTGTCAAAAATTTCGTGCCTGGTGGGACGAGGTGGCTCACGCCTGTAATCCTAGCTCTCTGGGAGGCTGAGGCGGGCGGATTGTTTGAGCTCAGGAGTTCGAGACCAGCCTGAGCAAGAGCGAGACCCCGTCTCTACTAAAAATAGAAAGAAATTAATTGGACAACTAAAA
>CAUYSK010051652.1:0-13853 GCA_963575035.1 Avahi laniger | reverse complement strand
AAATCAGCTGAAGAGCCTGATTCTTTCCCTGAGATACCTGCTATCAAGTTGTCAATCAGACCCAGCCACCAGGAAGCTGTCCCGTAGGTCAGTCAAATAACTAGCGTCATGTAATAAGGGCCTACTTTGGTGGCACAAATGACCTTCTTAGAACCCACGAGAGTTGTTAATCCTGAACATATTCACAAACTTGCATGCAGGGAAAATGTTGCTAGCTAAGCCTTATTTGAAATTAGATAATTGATATTTATTGTTTCTAGTTAATAAATCAACAAAAAGGTTTATTTTGCCAATCTACGGCCCTTCTAGCCACACGGTCTGTGGGTGTAGGCATTTCTGAATGAAGTCATTCCCCAAAGGCTGAGGCTGTGTTGGTTTCAAACCAAGACCTCAGCCACCCCCACCGGCCCCCAGGGCAACAACTGATGGTCCTGTGGCCCTTGCCGACAGCATCACCCACAAAAATCCTGCATCTGACAACCTTCTCCGGATTCCGACCGCTGTTTTCCTTGGAAAGCAGGAGCCACGGCCCCACCTTACAGACCGTTTCTGATTCCATCCTGTGCAAAGCAGACAGAAGACCACAGAGGGAACAGTGTAAAGTTTTGGAGGTCTGCAATCGGTTTGCTTTCCATTAAGAAAAAAAAAGCTTTTTTTTTTAATTTGATTTTTATTGCAGCATATTACAGGGGTACAAATATTTACGTTACATAAATTGCCTTTGCCCCACCTGAGTCGGAGTTTCAAGCATGTGCATACCCCAGACGGTGCGCACCGCACCCATTAGGTGTGAATATACCCATCCCTCCTCCCTCCCACCTGCCCGTCACTGGATGAATGTTACTACTATATGTGCAGCTAGGTGTTGATCAGTTAATACCAATTTGATGGTGAGCACACGTGGTGCTTGTTTTTCCATTCTTGGGATACTTCGGTTAGTAGAATGGGCCCCTCCTTGCTGTTTAAAGGCATTTGCATCAAACTACGAGAAAGGGTTTTAGCAGCTTATCACTTCTCTTGTGAAACATCCAAGCCAGGTTGGGCTTGAAGTCCATTTGGAAACAAATCCGACGACAAAAATGTCCACGTGAGGGTCTGGGGTGCTCCCCAATGTGGGGGATGAGGGACACTCTCGACCGTGAACTGATGTGAATTCGTGGCAGCATTGGTTCCCGTCCCAGGTCCCGCACGAAAAATAAATTATAGCCTCCTGTGTTTGTTCATTGAGAGCTAAACACAAACAGATGTGTGGGTACGAGGGACCTAAAGAGGAGACGTCACCAGAAAATATGAAAACCAAAGGCTGTGGTCGACTTCAAGGTTGAAGGTTTAAATTCCATTAATACCACAAAGTTATTATTAGCATCTTATTAGACAGCTCCAAATCACACAGAAACGAGGCAGGCTCTCTCATGCTTAATCTTTCTCTTTCCCTCTTTCCTTCCCTTTCCTTCCCTCCCCTTCTTTCTTTCCTTCTTTCTTTCTTTTTTTTCTTCTTTCTTCCTTCCTTTCTTCCTCCCTTCCTTCTATTCTTTTCTTTCTTTTCCTTCCTCCTTCCTTCCTTCCTCTCTTCTTTCTTTCTTTCTTTCTTTCTTTCTTTCTTTCTTTCTTTCTTTCTTTCTTTCTTTCTTTCTTTCTTTCTTTCTTTCTTTCTTTCTTTCTTTCTTTCTTTCTTTCATCTTGACTATTTGTCAGTGTCCTGACTCTTTCTCTGTCTCTCCCTCTGTGTCTCTCTTTCTCTTGCACACATATTTGTGAAGAAAAGTAGTACAGACTTTGTTTCGATGAAATCCAAGACAGAAAGGAACCTCCAAAACTCCTTTTCATTCATGCTAACCGGGACAGGGTAGGTGCAAGAGTTAGTCCAGTTCAAAGTTAGAGGCGCAAGCTGGGCAAGATAGTGAGATCCCGTCTCTACAAAAAACTTTTAAAAATTAGCCAGGCATGGAGGCTCATGCCTGTAGTCCCAGCTACTTGGGACTCTGAGGCAGGAGGATCACTTGAGCCCAGTTTGAGGTTGCTGTGAGCTATGATCGTATCACTGCACCCTAGTCTGAGTGACAGAGAAAGACTCCATCTCTCAGAAAAACAAAAGAAACAAAGTTCGACGAGAACACCCCCATATGACTACCTTCAATTCTGACACTAACTGCAAGTTTTGGGGTCTCCAAGACAATCCTCAGATTTGACCACTTCCTAGGAAGACCCCAGAGCTCACTGGAAGCGTTTGCACTCACGGTTATGATTTCTTACATGGGAAGGACACAAACTCACAGGTCAACCAAGGGAAGAGGGGGACGGAGCAGCGTCCATGGAAACAGCAAACATGGAGTTGCTTCTGTCCTCTCCCTGTGGGGGTGCAGACGACACTGACTCTCACAGGAATGGTGTGTGAGCTATACAAGCAGCTTTGCCAACCTGGGAAGCCAACCCGAGCCTCGATATTCAAGGTCTTTAGGGGCTGCATGGTCAACGGCCCTCAGGGTCAACCTCCAGCCCCTCTGGACGTCTGAGCTGATACAGCAAGACCCAAAGCCCCCACCCATCATCACATGTTACTACTTGGTGTGGCCAGCCCACACCCTAATCCTGTGTGCTACAAACAGCCCCTCCATGCTAAATCAGTGGTAGACTAATCAGGGACCCGAGACCCCCGGGTCAACAAGCACCTATCAGACAGCTCACTCCAAGAGCATAGAGGTCACCTCCCCTCGGGGTCAAGGACAAAGGCCCAGCCAACCCCACTGCGAGCAAGGTTAACCCTTTACTTTCACGGCATGGCTCACTGCAAATGTGGTTTTGTGTCCTTTATGAAAAAAAAGCTATGGTTCCTGAGTACTGTGTGTGTGTGTGTGCATGCATAATGAAAATATTATATATTTCATTATATATATCTTGATTATTTGTCATTATGCTGACTACTGACTCTAGTGTTTTGACACTCCCTGAAATTTTGTACATGATAAAGTTGCCTTACTAAACTCATTCTAAACCTGCCCTAGGTATCACAGCTGATAATTTTATAAAAATGTTGTATGTATCTATAAAATTTTAACCAAATATAACATGCATGGGTATACATATGTAAATACATAAATGTAATTTTATATGCATAACATACTGTACATGCATATACACGGATATAATTTTTAACCAGCTATATGTGCACATATATATACACACATGTCCCTGGAATTGCAATGCAGTTACATCCTGATAAAACCATTGCAAAGTAGCAAAATCATAAGTTGAACCGTCGTTAAATCCAGATACTCTTTAACTTATGAGGTTACATCCTGATAAAATCACCACGAAGTCAAAAAATCACAAGTTGAACCATCTTAAGTGGGGAATCACCTATATATGTACATACCTATATATGTAATTTTCATATGTATAAATGTTACTAATACATGTCTAAAAATATAATATCTACACACATACATAGATGTAATTCTTAACCACCTGCAGTGCCCAAGAGAGGGCTCAGGTGGGGTGATTGAGTCAGTTTCCTTGAGTGCAAAATTTCAATGTGCATCAACATCTCAGTAGGCAAGATATGGAATATTTTAATTTAATATTAGGAAAAATCAAAATGAATGTGAAAAAAATATCCACGATGAACAAAACATCCAAATTTTAATTGAAGAGAAATGATTCTACTCTGAAGAGGCTACTTTCATGTCCATTCTATGGCTCCTTCAAGGCTAAAAAAATACCAATTGGTGCCCCAAAAAACAAACTCACTTTTCTCCCTGTTCTGCCTCAAGATCACTGTAGGACTAAAATGGTTATTTGAAGTAAGGAGAGTTTTGTCGGATTAACAGGCTGTTTGTGCACTATTGCTCTGAAACTGTAGCAAGCTGGCCCAAAATAACTACCTTCCTTGTCATTTTTAATGGTTGTTCACAGACTGCACCTATACCAGGAGGATTGTTTTCCAGGCTGGTTGACTGTTTGCAGAAAACTGGTTCCCCATGTGTAGTTCCAAGAGACCTTGTAGGGTTCCACCAGCCCAGGAAACAATGGTGGTTTCCATGCCAAGGCTGGTGAAATAGTATGGTCAGAAATGCAAAAGCCCAGAGGAGCCGTTAGCAGAGTTTAACTCAGATCAAGAGACTTGGGAAAAGGAAGTCTTTTTTCCTAGGGACTTCACAAATAAATCCAGAGAAGCCATCAGTGTGTAACTCAGAAAGCCACAGGGACCTCCATTCAAGTTAAAAACCACAGTAAACATGGAACCAAGTGAGTTATGGTTGTAATTTCTCAAAACCTACCATATGCACACAGAGAGAACTGGACTGTCTCAGCGAGAATCATGTTGGACTTTTACGATCACAGTTTTGTGTCTGGAAGTGTCAAACCTACCAATGCTATGGATCTATAATCTGCTTGTAAACGTGAAGTTTATAAATTGAGATTTACTTGTGAATGCATGGATGGTGTGTTCACACAGTACCTCTCTCTTGTCTCTGTTCATTTTTTTATTATTTCAGAATATTATGGGGGTACAAACGTTTTGGTTACATAAATTGATTTTGTACCATTTGCGTCAAAGTTGTAAGTGTGCCCATCCCCCAGATGGTGTGCACTGTACCCATTAGGTGTGAATATACCCATCCCCTCCTCCCCTCTCTCACCAGCTTGATTTCCAATGAATGTTATTTCCATATGTGCTCATAAGTGTTGATCAGTTAATGCCAATTTGATGGTGAGTACATGTGGTGCTTGTTTTTCCATTCTTGTGATACTTCACTTAGTAGAATGGGCTCCAGCTCCATCCAGGATAACACAAGAGGTGCTAGATCTCCATTGTTTTTTGTGGCTGAGTAGAACTCCATGCTACACATATACCACATTTTATTAATCCACTCATGGATTAATGGGCACTTGGATTGTTTCCACATCTTTGCAATTGTGAATTGTGCTGCTATAAACATTTGAGTGCAGGTGTCTTGTTTACAGAATGTCTTTTGTTCTTTGGGTAGATGCCCAGTAATGGGATTGATGGATCAAATGGTAGATCTGCTTTTAGTTCTTTGAGGTATCTGCATACTACTTTCCACAGAGGTTGCACTAGTTTGCAGTCCCACCAACAGTGTATGAGTGTTCCTATCTCTCTGTATCCACACCAACATTTATTGTTTTTGTACTTTTTGATGAAAGCCATTCTCACTGAAGTTAGGTGATATCTCATTGCGGTTTTGATTTGCATTTCCCTGATGATTAGAGATGTTGAGCATTTTTTCATATGTCTGTTGGCCATTAGTCCAGCCGCTCTTCTCTGTTCATTTTCACAGGAACTAGAAAAAGAAGGAGGAAATACGGAACCCACCCAGACAGAGGACAGAGGCTCCTGTTGGCAGGGGACCTAAGTTGGGAGGACGGCCACCACATGTCACGTGGCAGGTAAGCACTGCTCTTCTTCATGTGACAATGCTAGGGCACCTATACCCGATGTGGCAGGCATAACCTTACGACACACCAAACCCCCTCCAAAGCAAGATCCAGTTTATTTCTAGCGACAACAACTCCTTGGTTACTCTGAAGCAGCGAGCGATAACTTCGACCCTGTAAAATTAATTATCTGAAAGCATCATAGAAAGAAAACTGTAATACACCCGTTTTCTAAACCTCTCTAGGGTAACTTCTTCCAGCCTCCTGGGGCTTTCCTTTGGCAAAGACCAGCCAGAGCCGCCCTCTCTGCCAAAGAGAACTCTCCCTTTGAGAAAACACACTGTATTTAGTTATTTGTGGTTTCCCCGTTTAATAAACTATGAGAATCTGATCTTTTCTTTTTCCAACCACAAACCTAATATACTCTAAACAATCATGTTTAAATATACACATCATTTGGGAAAGTATTCCCTTCATCCTTCTCTCTTTTTGTCTTTTTATTTTCTTTTTTTTTCCTTTTTTTTTTTCTTAACGCTAGACCACCAGGGATCTTTTCCTTGAAAAAAAAAAATCAACCAAGCGCCAAGATGCATGGAAATTTAATACATCACTTTGAGCTTATTTAACCGTCTTAGTTTCCCGTAGCACCCAGGAGTGACTCTTAGCTATTTATATATTTTTTAATGCAGAATGGTTTGTGTTTGGGTCCTATGCAATTTTGCTGCTAGGGTTGGGTTACTGACTACGGGGTTCTCTTACATACACAGGTAAACAGATGCGATCGGAGCAAGTTCTCTTCACAGCAAGAGTGAGAAGGAACAAATACAGTGAGGTTTCTTACCACAATTGTTTCACAACCAAACGCACCATCATTTAGTTTGAAACCACACCGGTGCTTATCTTACAGAAAACGGATGGATTCTTTTGTTCAGAAAACATTCCGGTTTGTGAAAAAAGAAAAGACTCTCTTGCCAGCTTTGCAATACTCTGCTCTGACATCCTCTCTTGACCCCCCAACACACCCATAAAATCCTCACCAATAATTTATCAAACGAAACACATAATTGTTGTGATGCAAGCCTCCCTGGTAAAACACGTCCGCTGTTTCCGTGTGAGAAGCTAAAGGAAAACGGATATCTACTCGTATCTCTGGAACCACGGAGATCCAAAATGAAAGAGAAATGACCAAATGGCAACCTTTTAACCCTCACTCCCTTTCTTGATAAACAAAACGGAGGAATTTGGAATCCTCTGTGCTTATCATTCGAAAACAAAATGAAATGCAGCTCTGGGGAGTGATCCGTGTGTGCATGTGGTTTCAGTTGGCTTCTATGTCAGGTTTAGTTTTGACTGCCATATTTTTTTTCTGGTCCATTGTAAGACCAGGACCTCTGTAAAAACACTAATTGACAAGTTGGTTGTGCCTTAATCCCTATATATGGCTTTTAATTTTTTTTTTTTTAAGAATTGCTACAGAGTTCAAAGTAAGCATGCAGTCTAAGGTGTGGACCTGTAGGATATATCCCAGGAAAAGAGGGTTTACTTAAATAGCTACCAATGACGATCTGAACCCAGAGTCACAGAAAACAACAAGCTTGCCCGGGTTTTGCCAGTGAGCAGTATTTTCTGCTCCCTCTCTTGTCTTACATTCCCTTTCTCTTTTTCTTCCACTGGGCAACACACATCAAGATGAGAACACAATTGATTTGTAATAAAAGCAGTGAGAACAAAAGGTCTTTTCAGACATCCTCATGAAAAAATGATTCTTGATTGTTACTGCGTACCGTACACAAAAATAAATGTCAGGCGCATTGCACTTCTGTAAAATATGAGACTTCTAAGGGATAACATAGAAAACCTTCATGACCTTCACGTAGACAAAGGTTGCTTACATAGGACCTCAAAAATACTGCAAAGAAAAAGACTAATACATCGGACTCCAGTGTTATGGACTACTATGTAACCTTGAACAAGAAAAACAACAAAAATCCCCACATAATGAATTCTATATGCTTCCATTTATAGAAAATTTATTATTGTTTATTTATTTATTTTTTTTACATTTTTACGAATGTTTTTTTAAAAATTTTTTTTATTTCAACATATCATGGGAGTACAAATGTTATATTGCCTTTGCCCCACCCAGGTCAGAGCTTCAAGCGTGTCCATCCCCCAGACAGTGCACACCACACCCATTAGGTGTGAATATACCCATCCCCTCCTCTCCCTCCCACCTGCCGACACCCGATGAATGTTATTACTATATGTGCACTTAAGGTTAAAACTGACAAATTATAGAAAGGCAAATTAAGATATTTCATAAGCCTATGAAATATCTCTCACTAATATATGTTGGAAGAACAAATCTAGTTGGAGTTTATTAAACATTGACATATATATATTTACACACACATTTTATATATATATATATATATGTATATATATATATAAGTCCAGAATAATATTCTTGCATTCGTTCTATACATTTATATAAAATTTAAAAGCAAGCAAAGATAAACCACAGCATTAGAAATCTGACTGTGGGCTACCTTTGGAGAGAAAGAAGTAGGACCCGGGAGAGGATATGAGAGAGTTTTTTGGGGGGTACCGATAATACTTTACTTTTTTTTTTGGGATGGTGGTAGCTTGTCATAATTCATAAAGTTGAATATTGTCCTTTGTGCATTTTCTCTGCCTATACCATAGTTCCTTTTTAAACTTAAAAATAAGTTGGCAATTATCACATACTTTTTGTATTTTGCATTTTTTGAATACAAAAAAGTACATGTGATGAGGACAAAGACATCACTAACAGTTCCGTGGTGGCCAGGTGTACTGAGTGCCACATGTTTCCCCCTTTATGCATTAGGCACACGGTGTGAGCCCCCTTGTGGCAGGGCAGGGTGATGTCACGTGGTGATGTCACTTGGCCTGGCCAATCATCTGCAAGCAGAAGGGATAGAACATTTAAGTGCTGGTCCAAGGCAGCCCCAAGCTCTCTTTTCCCTTATAGAGGGCTGGTGCCCAATTTTGAAGATGGGGCCACTCCATCACCTGGGGCCCAAAGTGAATTCAGAGAGCAGAGCCGCAACTAATGCTCCATGGACCCATGGTGACCTGAAGGAAATGAACCCTTGTTGACTTACATGTTGATATTCAGGAGATTGCATCACTGAATGTCTCTTGGCTAGCACAGCTGTTACCGTGGCAGGCATTAGTATCTCTACCTGTGAACAAATTTGAGCTCAGAGAGGTGCCATGACTTGTTCGGAGTCACAGAACTGGTGGTCAGGTGGTAGAAATTGAACTTGATTTTTTTCTGATATACCTTTGCATAATTATGTAATTTTGCCTTCTCTTACAATGAACTACAGTGAAGATGATGAGGGAAGTGTAGAACTATGGCGGACGTTTTCCTCGCACACTTTTTCTGCTTGTTTGGTTCATTTAAAAGCAATCATAGGTGCTAAAACAATCCAGAAGCTGTATACCCGTGTGATACGAGTCAACCATAGCAAAGATGAGTCATGCTAAGTTGATGTTTTCTTTCCAGCCATCCACACGCACTTCACGGGGCCCCTTGCGGACACAGCTTCCCCTGGCTCCTCGTCTTCTAATTACCACGCCTGTTCCGGAGAAAATTGATTATTCCACCTCGATTGCATCCATCAACATCAAAAAAGCAAGTCTGTCTGCCGCATCCTGCTGAAATTGCTAAAGTAATTTTAAAAGCAGAGCTGTGCACCATTGCATACAATTGTTTAGAGATGCAATATAGATCGTTTATATACTTCTGATACATAACTGACCCCAAAATATATTTCAAATGTTTCCCATTGTAAGAGAGGAAAAATAATTTTGTCTCTACCCTTGCTGAGTTCTTAGTTGGGTACCTCCTGTAATAAAAGACGGATTTATGAGGCAAAGAAAAACAGAAGTTTATGTATGCGGACTTCATATATCCTTGGGAGATACCCCAGAGAAAAAATGAGTAAATCTTGAATTCGGGCTTAAAGAACACCTTCCCGTGGAATAAAGAAATAACAGAGTTGGGGGGTGCAGTTAGGGGGGTGCCCCAGAAAATCAGAATGAACCAGGGTGAGGTTTGTTATATATGTTGACATTGCTGCTTTCCCTATGGATAAGAATATCTAGTGATTTAGAGTCATTTTTCTGTTCCAGATGCAGAAAGGGAGACACTCTTATAAATGGACATTTCCTTTAGAGAGGGAAATTTCCTTCACAAAAGCACAATTTCTACTCTGCTTTTATGGCTTCTCCTGTATCCGTTGTTTCTCAAAATAATCAGTTCAAAATAATTCTGTGCCAAAGATGCCTATTTTGGGGCAGTATATCCTGGTCTCCTATACCTCAGAGAGCCAATTCCCCCACCATTTTATTTTATTTTGTTTTTTTAATTGGTAAATTTTATTAAAATGTCTAGTATAGGATGAAATACTATCATCACAAACATGTCAAGTAGTTTGCACGGAAAAGAGTGATCTTATCTCCTTAATAAGTTTAGAAATGCTGTGAAAAGTAACGCATTGGTACAAGAAATAATTCGGGAAAAAGCAATATAAATGTCTTAAAATCTTGCCGTATCTACTTCTGCTTCTAATGCGCTTTGTTACAAGTCAAATAGTCACTTTACTATCACTTGAAGTTTAATTAACTTTCCTTTGTCTTTTTGACTGGTAAAAATTTCAGGTACTGTTGCATCTATTCCTGAGATCATTTAAAAATAGAAATAAGAACTCTAAATGTTTGCAGCATGAAGAGAAGCATAGAATATAAATTATTTACAAATTCGGTCATACGGTCCTTCATAAACCTAAACTAACATCACAGAATCCCACCATTTTATTTAACCATCTGCATCTCAAACCTTTGTTCTTCTAACTAGTTTTGAAAGACTATCATCTGATCTTACACTTCTGAAAAACTTACCTTCCTAAAATATTTTAAATTCCAATTGCAAAAGTTATTCCAATAACTTTTTTCTACCCCACACGTTCAACATGGGTAAGAAAGTAGACAGGGTTTGCGGCAGAAACAAGTATAATATTTTTCTAAGTCACCATATGCGAGTGATTCCATAACATATTCTGGGTATATCATAGCACAAACTACTTATTTCAAATAATAAGTTGCCAAAAGTAACTCAAAATGCAACTAATGATATATCTGGTCTTTTAAACCTTTTGAATGAATTTTCGGTAGTTGAAACAAAAGATTTAGTACTTAAATAAATATACAGTTGACCGTTGAACAAGGACGGAGTTGGGAGCGCCAAGCCCTGTGTAGTCAAAAATCCACGTACAACTTTTGACTCACCCCAAAACTTAGCTACTAATAGTCTACTCTGCACCAGAAGCCTTCTTGGTAACAGTTGGTTAACACATATTTTGTATGCTACGTGTATTATATACCGTATTCCTACAATACGATCAGGTAGAGAAAAGAAAATGCTATTAAGAACATTATAAGGAAGGAAGATAGGTTTGCTATTCATTAAGCAGAAGTGCATCACCGTAAAGATCTTCATGTTCGTCCTCAAATTGAGCAGGCTGAGGAGGAAGAGGAGGAGGAGGAGGAGGGAGGGGTGCATCTTGCTGTCTCCGGCATGGAAAAGGAAGAAAAGAAATCCCACATACACGTGGACCCACACAGCTCAAGCCCATGTTATTCAAGTATCAACCGTATGTGCATTTATATTTAATTCTAATCGGTAATTCCAAGCTCTGCAGTCAGACAACAGAGACCTGTGGAAGAACACAGGTGTACGTTCAATAGTAACGAATAATATTAACTTCAATAAGAACAACAAATTTTTACATTCACAAGTCTGTTTCAGTTTGCAAATACTTTCTACATGTGAAATCATCTCAGTGACCCTGAAATATCTGTGTCATTACCCACATTGACAGATGAGGACCTTTCCAACATCTTGCTGGGAGTCAGATACCTACAAATGCAAAGCTATCAATCCCAGCTCAGGTCTTCCACTGCTAAATGGGTGGCTTTATTTAATCTAACCAAGAGAGGAGCTCAGCTGAAGATGCGTTCGTTAACAGAGCTGCAAATCCAACACCGGATCCAAGATTCAATTCTAAAACTCAACAGCCCAGTTTCTGCAAAATGATTCAGCACTCTATGCCATTGTTTTATTATTTCTATACAGGGATTGGTCACAAAAAGAGGAAGCTCTGTAGGTGTACTATCTTGGCTTACCCACACTAGGTTCAAACTTTTTTTTGTTTTAATAATGACCAATTGTTTTAAAATTTTTAAATTTAACTCAAGACTTTAGAAAACCATGAATACAATGAGAATATCTAAATCCTAACTACATTCTTTCTCTTTCTTTCCTTCCCTCCTTCCTTCCTTTCCTCCTTCCTTCCTTCTCTCCCTCTTTCCTTTCTTCCTGTCTTGTTTTTTTTTCTTTGAAACTTACTTTTCCTTGAATAGGATGAACCACCCCTATGATGACGAGTTTCAGAATACTTCTATCTCTGCAACAAATTCCCAAGTATTCATATATAACTAATCCACTTTCTCACACCCTTCACCCCAGGACATCCACTTCCTGTCTCTATAGAGTTGCCTTTTCCGTACATTTCATATAAATGGAAACCACAACCTGTGTCTTTGGTGACTGGCCTCTTTCACTTGGAATTATCTGTTTGAGATCACTCATGCTGGGCCATGTATCTATATACTTTTTCTCTTTTTTGTCCTTTCTTTTTTGAAAGACTTTATTTTTTAGAGCCGTTTTGGGTTCACAGCAAAACTGAGAGGAACGTACCAAGATTTCCCGTTACCCCCTGCCCTCCCCTCCGAACACCTTCCCCCGCTCTCCACGTCCCACACCGCAGTGGTGCACCTGTCACAACCCATGAACCTACCCCGGCACCCCGTAGTCCCCCGAAGTCTGCAGTCTACGTTAGGGTCCACGGTCGGGGTCGTGCATTCTGTGGGCTTTGACAAATACAGAAGGCATGTATCTCCCACGATCGTGTCATGCACCATACTTTCCCTGCCCTAAACATCCTCTGTGCCCCCCCATTCCATCCCTCAACGGCCCTGGCACCCACTAATCTTTTTATTGTCTCCATAGTTTTCCCTTTTCTAGAATGTTCTAGAGTGGAATTGTACAGTATGTACCCTTTGCAGACGGGCTTCTTTCACTCAGCCATATGCATTTTAGCTTGTCCATGTCTTTCCATGGTTTGATCACTCATTGCATTTCGTGCTGAAAAATATTCCATTATCTAGATGCAACGCCGTTTGTTTGTGTATCCCTTCATCTGCTGAAGGACATCTCAGTTGCTTCCACTCCATTCCTTGTCATTCCTGAATAGACTTTCCTTGCATGGATGTCATGCATTATGTTCGTCTTGCATTCATAATTGATTTTGGTTCTGGTGTTTCTTGCAAACCTCCCTTGGCCCCAAAGCCTCCAGCGGGCTCCAGCATGCACGTCCTATGGCAGGACCTAATTCTCTCTAATTCTCTCATCGCAAATCAGCCACCACTTTTGAGCTTGTTGCTTTTTCACTGCAGTACCATGAGGGCTCCTTCTGACTGGGGACAGAAGAAAACAGCCTACAGCCAAAGTGCTGCAACCCAAATGGTGCCACGGAAACCTCCGGGGACTTCTGGGTTTCCTCCTAATTCCTCCTTAAGTGTGTCTGGCAAGCAGACCCCACTGAGCCTGCACCCACATGAAAGTCTCCGACTCCGGGATAGAAGCCTCCAGCACTTTTTAAAACCTCTCCCTCCCTAGTGTCTCCCTCCAACTATTTCTGGGCTCAACGACATTGCCTTTCTCTGCTTATTAATCCGTTGTGTTTCTTCTTCACTGTGCAAAGCTATTGCCATCCTGCCTCCCGATAGAATCATCTTGCAAAGTCCCGTAAGCAGCAGAATTGCTCCGGGAGGGCCAGTCACCCCTGTGGAATGTCAAGGCACCGGACAGGAAATCCATACTGTAAACAAACTGAACCTTCATGAGTTCCACAGCAGGAGTTATCCACCCTCCGGGGCTGATGATTTTGCAATGGCTCGCGTTCAAAGTGAAAACATCCATCACGGACTCACGGGCTGTGGGAGGGAAAGGATCCTTTTTGCAAGGGAGGGCATGGCTATTTTACTCTCCAGGGGGAAAAGTGTGAGCAAAAACCTTCCACCTCCCGTACCCACCTTTTCCTCATTCCAAAGGAGAAGGGATGACTTGCTCTCTTGGAAAAGTCGGGATCAGAACTGAACAAGTCCTCTTTCTGAACTGCCCCGAGGGAAGGACCTCTGCCTCTCTTCCCTTCTGCTTTAGTCTTGACAGCTGCATGTTCTGCCTCCATACGTGGGATTTCCTTTTCCAAATAAAGCCACAGAGATGAGCTGAGGATCCTTGCACAATTTCCAACGCCCGGGCTGCGATACAAGCCCAACCGACA